>JAWPHD010018820.1:0-38254 GCA_037043455.1 Cyrtodaria siliqua
TTCTCATTAATTACGATAACGTCTACCCACACTTCAAATCTTAATATATCATTATCTCGATTAGGGAAACGAAAGAAACTTAGGTTATTATCTTGTCCTTCTTTATGCAAACATTTTCACCCAGCAACAACACACGGCATTTTTAACAAGTACCATAAAACGTAATCCTACATAGACAATACTATACAATTCAATGCGACACCGCGAATCGTTTGGTACCAATGACGTCACAGGATCACGTGTCACTTACCTGTCTTCAAAAAGGGCGAAACTCGAAGCGTGTGCGCTATGGGATAAAATTGGTTACTGTGAGAAAATGGGACAACCAATAAGTGTAAGATTTAAAAATGTTGTATATTATATACGTATATTTCCGAATATATACTCAAAATACACGCTATATTTCACCTTTAACACATAAAGATAATAATTAGCTATGCAAAAAGAAATACAGATAAAAGCTTAAAGTCTACAAAACAAGAGGCATTTTTAACTAAATCAAGGCAAAATATAGCATATTTCAGAAAACAACTCCAGTGGAAATGGTCCAATCTGGCTGGTTTTTGAACTTGTCCGAGCTTTCATTGATATTAACAATCTGTTAAAGTTTGGTAAAGATCAGATGAAAAATGAATGCCCTATCGTCTTAACAAGGCAAAATATAGTATTTGTAACTAAATCAACGGCCATAACTCTGCTGTTACTGGTCCAATCTGGCTGGTTTTCGAACTATTGAAATTAACAATCTGGTAAAATTTGGTAAAGATCGGATGAAAAATGAATGCCCTATCGTCTTAACAAGGCAAAATATAGTATTTGTAACTAAATCAAGGGCCATAACTCTGTTGTTACTGGTCCGATCTGGCTGGTTTTCAAACTTGTCCGAGCTTTCATTGCTATTAACAATCTGTTAAAGTTTGGTAAAGATCATATAAACAAGAGTTGCGCGCAACATGGTGTCTCGCCTAAAGTGACGTGTCCACCAAACGTTTCAAATGACCTTCATCTTGATAAAATCGAGGGTTTATGCAACATCAAATATCTTTGTCTGCATTCAAAAGGGTAGCGTTCATAGTATTCCATAAAAGGAGCTAAATGCAAATATTGATGAATGGACAGACATTACCATTCCATAGACCATATTCGGTCAAAAAAATAGATGTGTGTCCATATCAGCTTGTTACTTCATTATGCTTAATATAGGATTTACTTATAGACAGTGTCCCTTTAATTTCATTTAGCCTGCAAAAACATCTACGATTATAATTGGGAAGTATCATGTTACACAGAGGTTGTTGTTTTTTGCTCTCACAAATTGACATTTTAATCTACCCATATGTCCTATTTTATCATGAACATGTCATCACAAATTAATTTGTTTGCAATAGGTCTGGTATCTGCTTGTGATGCAATAAAAGGTCAGGTTTCATATCATTATTCTATCAAAGAGGTTTAATCACAAATTTCTAAATCATATTTAGCATTTTAAAAGCATTTGTAAACTCAAAATTTGGCATGTCAATACATTAAACATTACAATTGTATCTTGTATTTATTTTCTATGCAAAACATTTTTGAACTGAATCAAATTAGATGTTCTTTAACTGCTCATCAACACATTATAGGTTGTTTACAGCCACCCCAGAGAGAGAGGGGAAGGATACATAGGAATCCAGGAACCTGCCCTACTCTTACTATCAAATATATTCCTAAGGTTCTTTAATGTTCTTGGAGGATAGACTCCAAAATATGGATCCGCATGTATAAGAACATAACTATTTTGTGTTTGTTTTATAAGCTCGAAGTATCGGTGTCCCTATAAATAGAAGAATTATTTTAGCAAACTTGGTTGTGTTGTAATGTTTGTCAACATTAAAAGTGCTATACCTTTAAATATAAAATTGTCTTTATTGTCATTGTCACTGAATCATTATTGTCATTAAAAATATAAATTTTTATTTTTTATATTTTTCTTCAATTAAGTGAGGAAGTGTCGATTCTTACCGTTTCTTACGGACGGCAGGAGGTGTACTGTACTTGTTCTACCCATGAAAAGTGGGTGGTCTGCCTCCACCACAAAAAATCGAACATCATATATAACCTTACATGTGTAATAACTCTGCTGTTACTAATCCGATTTGGCAGGTTTTCGAACTTGTCCGAGCTTTCATCGATATTAACATTCTGCGTATGTTTGGTAAAGATCAAATAATAAATGAAGGTGCTAGTGTTCACAAGGCAGAAAATGGGAATTTTCAGCAAAACAAAAGCCATAACTCAGGTGTTACTGATCCAATCTGGCTGGCTTTCAGATTCATCCAACCTCTCATTGATATAAAGACTTTGGCCAAGTTTGGTTAAGATCGCATGAAAAATGAAGGGGCTAGAGTGTTCACAAGGCAAAATTTAACGGACAGGACGGACTGACAGACGGACGGACGGACGACAGACAATGCATTGTCTCAATAGCTCTGTCACTGTAACTGACAAATGCCCCCAAAGTGATTTTGACTTTTGACTTCTAAGTGTGACCTTGACCTTGTCGCCACTGACCTGGATTTTGCACGCGACAGGTCATCTTGTTGTGATGAGCACTTGTGCCAATTTATTTGAAAATCCATTCATGAATGTCAGAGTTATTGACCGGACACGATGGTACGGACGAACGGACTGATGGATGGACTGACTGTGCGACTACTATATGCCACCCTTTGGGGGCATAACAATTCAGGGTGGGTTTATTTAAGCTCTAGATATAAGTGGATTAGAGAGGACAATACAAATTATGTCTAACCTTATCTCCTCGGAATACCTTCCCATATCTGGCTATTCCAATGGTACCAGTCAAGTCCATAGACAAATTGTGGACCAGATACGTGAAGTCTTCTATCCTACCATAGTTCACATATACCAGGTCACCCTGCAAGCAGAATAAAATGCTAAAACCATACCATTCTATCCTACCATAGTTTGTATACTAGGTCACCATGTTGGCAGAAGAAATGCTAAAACCATACCATTCTATCCTACCATAGTTTGTATACTAGGTCACCATGTTGGCAGAAGAAATGCTAAAACCATACCATTCTATCCTATCATAGTTCACATATACCAGGTCACCCTGCAAGCAGAATAAAATGCTAAAAACCATACCATTCTATCCTACCATAGTTTGTATACTAGGTCACCATGTTGGCGGAAGAAATACTAAAACCATACCATTCTATCCTACCATAGTTTGTATACTAGGTCACCATGTGGCAGAAGAAATGCTAAAACCATACCATTCTATCCTATCATAGTTCACATATACCAGGTCACCCTGCAAGCAGAATAAAATGCTAAAACCATACCATTCTATCCTATCATAGTTCACATATACCAGGTCACCCTGCAAGCAGAATAAAATGCTAAAACCATACCATTCTATCCTACCATAGTTCATATATACCAGGTAACCCTGTAGACCAGGTCACCCTGTAGACAGAAGAAAATACTAAAACCATACCATTCTATCCTACCATAGTTCATATATACCAGGTCACCCTGTAGACAGAAGAAAATACTAAAACCATACTATTCTACCCCGACCATAGTTCATATATACCAGGTAACCCTGTAGACCAGGTCACCCTGTAGACAGAAGAAAATACTAAAATCCTACCATAGTTCATATACCAGGTGACCCTGCTGGCAGAAGAAAATACTAAAACCATACTATCCTATCCTACCATAGTTCATACATACAGGTCACCCTGCTGGGGGAAGAAATACTAAAACCATACTATTCTATCCTACCATAGTTCACATATACCAGGTCACGCTGTAGTCAGAAGAAAAGGTGCCATGTGGCACGGATGCCCCACTCTAAATTTTGTATCATTGAAGAATTGCATTTATTTTGACTTAGAAATAATGGTAAAGAAAAACTATAATCAGAATGTTGAATTATAAAGATTGAAGTGACCTTCTTTTGAATTGAACTGAATGTTGTTTAACGGCTCATCAACACAGTATAGGTTATTTAGAGCCGCCCCAGAGAGAGGGGACGGATACATAGGAATCCGGGAACCTGCCTACTCTTATTATCGAATAGATTGCTATGGTTCTTTTACGTGCTCGAGAGGATAGACCGATACACGGGACCGCCCGGTTTACGTCCCCATCCGATGGCTGAGGAAAGTGTCTTTCCCAACAAAAACACCGACGGAACTCAGTGGCACCACGGAGGATTGAACCCGGGCCTCCGGTTACAAACCGCCGCGCTACCGACTGCGCCACGCCAGCCCTCACCTTTTTTTGAACAGAATGTACAGTACTCATGAAGATGTATCTTTTGAACAAAATGTACAGTACTCATGAATATGTATCTGTGTATGAACAGTAGGGCTATTTTAACGCCCCTGCCCCATCCCCCTTCCCCCTTTTTTGCAAAAGGGGATCGTAAAAGAAAAGAAATATATATATATATATATACGGTAAAGAAACCCTTTGACCGCACGGCATATACACTCCCAGACAAATCTCTTCATGCCAGTGTGTTAATTATAACACGTCTTTGGAATTGAATGTTTTATATGAATACAAATATAGCAACGTTTGTCTCTTACATGTACACTGCTACCACCTTACAATGTCATTTTAATTGTCAGAAAACATGCCCATTGTTTTAGAGCTACGTAAATGTTCAAACAACAAATTTAAATTGTTAACAAGGGGGCCAAAATGGCCCTAAATCGATCACCTGAGGATCTTTGCACTGATGAAAAAACAAGAGGGCCAAGATGGCCCTAAATCGATCACCTGAGTAATTGTCCATTATCGAACTTCTTCGAAATCTTATGATCATATAAAATCTGTGCAAGTTTGGTTAAGATTGTCCAAGAAATGTGGCCTATGTTGTTTACCAACATTGATATAAAGACACTGACAAAGTTTGGTAAAGATCAAAGACAAAATGAAGGTGCTAGAGTGTAACCTCTGGGGCATGGCCAAATGTGACCCAAGGTCTACATATAATATATGAGAGCTGTGTGCCTTGTGGTTTCAGAGAAGAAGATTTTTTAAGTTTTTCCCTATACAAGTCTATGTAAAACATGTGACCCCTGGGGCAGAGCCAAATGTGACCCCTGGGTCACCAATTTAATAAACTTGGTAAAGGACCATAAGCGCATAGTAAATGCAAAATATTAAACCTCCGGCTCTTGCAGTTTCAGAGAAGAAGATTTTTAAAAAATTTCCCTATACAAGTCTATGTAAAACTGTGACCCCCGGGGCGGGGCCAAATTTAACACCAGGGTCACCACTTGAACGAACTTGGTAAAGGATCATAATCTTATAGTAATTGCAAAATATTAAACCTCTGGCTTTTGTACATTCAGAGAAGAAGATTTTTAAATGTTTTCCTATATAAGTCTATGTAAAACTGCGACCCCCGGGGCGGGGCCAAATTTAACACCAGGGTCACCACTTGAACGAACTTGGTAAAGGATCATAAGCTTGTAGAAAATGCAAAATATTGAACATCTGGCTCAAGCAGTTTCAGAGAAGAAGATTGTTTAAGTTTTTCCCTATACAAGTCTATGTAAAACATGTGACCCCTGGGGTTGGGTCAAATGTAACCCTAGCGTCACCATTTGAACAAATTTGGTAGAGGACTATAAGCTTAAAGCAAATGCAAAATATTGAACATCTGGCTCAAGCAGTTTCGGAGAAGATTTTTTAAGTCTTTCCCTATACAAGTCTATGTAAAACATGTGACCCCTGGGGCGGGGCCAAATGTAACCCCAGGGTCACCATTAGAACAAACTTGGCAAAGGACCATAATCTTATAGTAAATGCAAAATATTAAACCTCTGGCTCTTGTGGTTTCAGAGAAGAAGATTTTTTAAAGTTTTTCCCTATACAAGTCTATGTAAAACTGTGACCACCTGGGCGGAGCCAAATGTGACTCCAGGGTCACCATTTGAACATATGGTCCTTTACCAAGTTTGTTCAAATGGTGACCCGGGGGTCACATTTGGCCCCACCCCGGGGGTCACAGTTTTACATAGGCTTGTATAGGGAAAAACTGAAAACAATCTTCTTCTCTGAAACTACAAGAGCCAGAGGTTTAATATTTTGCATTTACAAACAAACCTGGTAAAGGACTATAATCTTATAGTAAATGCAAAATATTAAACCTCTGGCTCTTGTAGTTTCAGAGAAGAAGATTGTTTTCAGTTTTTCCCTATACAAGCCTATGTAAAACTGTGACCCCCGGGGTGGGGCCAAATGTGACCCCCGGGTCACCATTTGAACAAACTTGGTAAAGGACCATATGCTTATAGTAAATGCAAAATATCAAACCTCTGGCTCTTGTAGTTTGTGAGAAGATGATTTTTAAAAAAAAAATCCTATGTAAGTCTATGTAAAACTGTGACTCCTCGGGGCGGGGACAAATTTGACCCCAGGGTCACCATTTGAACAAACTTAGTAGAGGACCATAAGCTGATGCTACATGTAATACATAAGAGCTCTGTGCCTTGTGGTTTCAGAGAAGAAGATTTTTTAAAGTTTTTTCCTATATGTTTATATGAAAAACATGCAAAATCTCAATATACAAACCTTGGATCCTCGGGGCACGGCCATTTTTGACCCCGGGGACTCGATTTGAACACAATTGATAGTCTAGAAGTTGGCGATCATTTTAAAAGAAAAACTGTTGATATCTGTCCTGCGGTTCTGGAGAAGAAGATTTTTTAAGGTTTTGACCATATATGGTAATGGCGGCCATCTTGGATGCCGCGCTGACCTAATTTTAACAAATCTAAAAAGCATTCACCTAAGGATCATCCATGTGAAGTTTAGTCAAAATTAGCCAAGCGGTTTCTGAGGCGAAGTCGTTTGAAGAAAAGTTAACGAGGACGACGGACGACGGACGACAGACGACGGACGCAGAGTGATCCCAATAGATCACCTTGAGCCTTCGGCTCAGGTGATCTAACAATTCTCTTGCAAATGCTGATTGAAGATGTTTTAAGTCTTTCCTTATGTAAGTCTATGTAAACACATGCAAAATCTCTATATGCAAACTTTGCTCCCAGGGGTTGCAGCCACCTTTGACCCCAGGGACTTCAAATGAGCAAACTTGACAGACCAGGGGTTAGCGATCATTAAAGGGAATGTAGCGACACAGTCAAACACTTTTTATTAATGAGAGTTCTGAAAAACTTAGTCAAGGATGACAGAATTATCAAAATTGGATGATAAACAATCAAGATATGATCATTTGAAAGTTTTTTCTTTGCTTTAAATGATATTTACCTATATGCCATATATGGTAATTTAGAACTAAGACTTCAGTTTCCAAAATGGCAGCTCCCATATCCATTTCAAAAGAACTTTCAAATGATCATATCTTCTTTGTTTATTATACGATTTTGATAATTCTTTTACGCTTGACCAAGTTTTTCAAAACTCTCAAAAAAAAGATTATTTGGCTGTGTCGCTACATTCCCTTTAATAATAATAATAAAGAACAAGAGAACAAGAGGGCCTGTGGATGCTCTACAAGCTAAACCGGCTCTTATATCAAGGAGTTTCATCATTAAATTCCTTTCAATACCTTTTCACATGTCCACAGGTTGAAATCAGTGTAAAACACAATAACACCCTCAACCAAAATTTAAACCCGTAACTCCATGCTAACAATTTAAAAGAAGATTTTTTTAAGTTTTCCCTACATAAATCTATGTAAAACATGCACAATCTTTATATGCAAACTTTAGAAAAATTAACAAAATATTTTTTTACCTCCAGTGGGATTTGAACCCACGGCCCTAGCTTCCTTGTTTACAAGAAGTAATTCAAAGATTCTATGGTGGCCATCTTGGATGTCACATTTAACTTATTTTAACAAATTTGAAAAACATTGATCTAAGGATCATCCATGTGAAGTTTGGTCAACATTGACCAAGCTATTTCTGAGAAGACGATTTTTTGAAGATTATCCCTATATAAGTCTATGTAAAACATGTGACCCCTGGGGCAGGGCTAAATGTGACCCCAGGATCACCATTTGAACAAGCTTGGTAGAGGACCATAAGCTTATAGTAAATGCAAAATATTAAACCTCTGGCTCTTGTACTTTCAGAAGAATATTTTTTCAAGTATTTCCCTATACAAGTCTATGTAAAACATTTAACCCCTGGGGCAGAGCCAAATGTGACCCAAAGGTCACCATTTGAACAAACTTGGAAGAGGACCATAATTCTATAGCAAATGCAAAATATTAAACCTCTGGCTCTGGTAATTTCAGAAGAAGATTTTTTAAGTTTTCCCTATATAAGTCTATGTAAAACATGCACAATCTTTACATACAAACTTTAGAAAAATTAAACAAAAGAAAAAACGCATCCAAACAGGAAACGATAATAAAAATGAAGAATAAAAAATAAATAAAAAATGCCTCCAATGGGATTTGAACCCACGGCCTTTTTAAAGACATTTGAAAAACATTCACCTAAGGATCATTCATATGAAGTTTGGTCAAAATTGACCAAGTTGTTTCTGAGAAGATTTTTTTTTAAAAAATGTCCCTATGTAAGTCTTTGTAAAAAATGTGACGTCTAGGGCGGGGCCAAATGTGACCCCAGGATCATCATTTGAATATGCTTGGTAGAGGACCATAAGCTTATAGTAAATGCAAAATATTAAACCTCTGGCTCTTGTAGCGGGCCAAATGTGACACAGGGTCACCATCTGAACAAACTTGGTAAAGGACCATATGCTGATAGTAAATGCAAAATATTAAACCTCTGGCTCTTGTAGTTTCAGAGAAGATTTTTTTTGATTTTTTTCCGATACAAGTCTATTTATAATTGTAACCCCAGGGGCGGGGCCAAATTTGACTCCAGGGTCACCATTTGAACAAATTTAGTAGAGGACCATATGCTGATGCAACATGTAATACATGAGAGCTCTTTGCCTTGTGGTTTAGGAGAAGTAGATTTTTTAAAAGTTGTTTCCTATACAAGTCTATCAAAAACTTGCAAAATCTCAATATACAAACTTTGAACCACCAGGGCACGGCCACTTTTGACCCAGTGGACTTCAGTTGAACAAACTTGATAGTATAGGCATTGGCGAGCAAGTTAAAAGAAAAACTGTCGAAATCTGTCCAGCGATTCTTTAGAAGGAAGATTTTTCAACCATATATGGTAATGGCGGCCATATAGGATGTCGCGCTGACCTAATTTTAACAAATCTACAAAGCATTCATCTAAGGATCATTCATGTGAAGTTTGGTCAAAATTGGCAAGGCGGTTTCTGAGGAGTTGTTTGAAGCAAAAGTTAACGAAGGAAAAACGGATGACGGACGAAGAGTGATCGCTAAACACAGGATGAAACTGCAGATTTTCTTCATTTGGTGTGACGAGATGTTTGTATATGTATTGCATTCAATAACTCGAAAAACGCGTGTATTAAACAGGATTACATAAAATCCATGTCAGATAAAAAATCAAAAAAATCCAGCGGGTTTATATTGTGCAAGATCAAAACTTGGTCTTTTGGAATTGAAACACATCGAAACCTCATACTTACGGCCCTTGGTATCGATGTTTTGCCTGTCCCGCCCACCAAGTATTGATCTGGGATAATACAAACCCACTGGAAATGTGCTATTTCTTAACTATAAACCTTATTACTACTACACACTGACACATGATTTTAATTCCCGGAATGAGCATCAGTGCTTTGTGTGAGTGGCTGTTACAAATTGAGTGAGTCAGGAACTGAAACTATGGAAATACCAACCTCTGCCACGCCTCTTGGAGAGAAGGCATTATATGGTGGTACAACATCTGTGCTGTTCCCATCTGGATCTAAAGGCTTCTCGAAAGCTGCCGACTTGATTCCCGTAGATGTGCCGTTCTTGAAGATGATTTCAACCTGTGGACATGTAAGAACAAGTATTCACAAATATGTTTACCGTAAACCTCTTTTTAATGCCATATACCCCCGTTTATATACTGCATACCCTCTAATAAATTTCCCCTCCTCCACCTAAACCCCACCCCAACACCCCCCCACACACACACCTGCCTGCCCCCAACCTCACACACTTTTTTTTTCTGAAGGAAATGGACTTTATTTATTATGACTTACATTTATAATCTCACATCAATATCAGGCATTTTACAGGTATAATAATTATGTGAGTTTCCTAACTCAGAGCATGCTGGCAATCATTTTACGGGTATGTGTGTTTTCCTAACTCAGAGCATGCTGGCAATCATTTTACAGGTATAATATGTGAGTTTTCCTAACTCAGAGCATGCTGGCAATCATTTTACAGGTATCTCAGAGCATGCTGGCAATCATTTTACAGGTATAATATGTGAGTTTTCCTAACTCAGAGCATGCTGGCAATCATTTTACAGGTATAATATGTGAGTTTTCCTAACTCAGAGCATGCTGACAATCATTTTACGGGTATGTGTGTTTTCCAAACTCAGAGCATGCTGGCAATCATTTTACAGGTATAATATGTGAGTTTTCCTAACTCAGAGCATGCTGGCAAACATTTTACAGGTATAATATGTGAGTTTTCCTAACTCAGAGCATGCTGGCAATCATTTTACAGGTATAATATGTGTGTTTTCCTAACTCAGAGCATGCTGGCAATCATTTTACGGGTATGTGTGTTTTCCTAACTCAGAGCATGCTGGCAATCATTTTACAGGTATAATATGTGAGTTTTCCTAACTCAGAGCATGCTGGCAATCATTTTACGGGTATGTGTGTTTTCCTAACTCAGAGCATGCTGGCAATCATTTTACAGGTATAATATGTGAGTTTTCCTAACTCAGAGCATGCTGGCAATCATTTTACAGGAATAATATGTGAGTTTTCCTAACTCAGAGCATGCTGGCAATCATTTTACAGGTATAATATGTGAGTTTTCCTAACTGAGAGCATGCTGGCAATCATTTTACAGGTATAATATGTGAGTTTTCCTAACTCAGAGCATGCTGGCAATCATTTTACAGGTATAATATGTGAGTTTTCCTAACTCAGAGCATGCTGGCAATCATTTTACGGGTCAGGGTTCTCCACAGCGCCTTTAAGCACCGCGCTAGCGCGGTGCTTGAAAATCAAAATCCTTATTTGCGCCGTCCTTGAAATTAGCGCGGTCCTTTAAATCCCAAGTGCGGTGCTTTGATTTTCTTGATTCGTCCGACACATACACTATAAACAGACCTTCTACACAGGATGTAAGTCACGCGCTATCGGTGTGAAATACTACACGTCAAGGACAAGTGTGTACAGTTGTATAAACCAGTCAAATCAGGCAGAGATACGGTGTTGTCGCGTTGCGTTAGCTGTGATTCACTTGAGTTTATTGTTGATCATTATTATGTCCCGACAAACAAAACTTGATGGGATTAATTAGATAAGATGAAGCGATGTGACATAATTGATTGGATAATGTGATTTAAATAGAGGATGAGTGATTATTAAGGAGTTGTTAAAAAAAATATGATGTTTTGATGTTCGTCGGCTCTCTGCGTGGATCGTCTGCAGTTTGTAAGTATTAATTTGTTGCAGATTATTTTAATTACTCGATACTTTCAGAGATTAGTTAATATCTTTAATTAATTAAGTTAATGAAGTTAAACTGGGTTACTTTGCTATAAAATGCCCGATGTTTCTATTAATTTATCATAACAAAATGTCGAAGCAAAGTAGTAAGAGACCCTTAGATCGGGGAATTGGCAAGTTTTTTGTGGTAAGAAATGTTGAGGCTGCACCTACTGACGTACTGTCTGTGACTCAGCATCTGAACCAGTCGCCAAAAGAGCCAGGGTCAGGCTGACCGGGTTCAATCCAGACTGGGAGAAAGACTTCAAATGGGTTGAGGAAATGGAAAATGGTTAGTAAATAAATACATGTAATTTAAGGGCAATCAATGTAAAGAATGAATATTAATATTATTTTATTCAAACGCAGATTACTGTCAAGTGTATGGTAGCTGATTATGGTCTAAATTTAATGGATAAAGAGTTTGTTGTATTGGGGTATATTTATTGCAGATTATATTATGTCATGTTGTAGTTTTAGTTCAATAATATTTAACGTCGGGATTTTAACCATCAATTTTCAACGTTTTTTAAAAAAAATATTTTTTTATTTTGACTTTATCCCGAGTCACACTATTGAATAAGTAAAAAAAAAAAGAAAAATGTAAAAAATCAAAATTGATATAAATTAAATGTCTCCATGAAAGATTTAAATATTGTGTGACGTTTTATGTTATAGAACTAGTTGTAGTTTGTACTAGGGTACTGTATATTTTATTTATGTACAGATTATATTTCATTGATGTATAATCATGTACATAGACCTAAATACCATGTATGAAGGTCTATGATGTATACTACCTATATAATTATATATTGTATAAACCTTGTTTTAAAAAGTATATTTTTTTATTTTGTTGAAATTAATTTTCTTTTCTTTAGACACTAGCCAGCCACTTTCACCTGGACGAGCAGAGGACTGAGTTGGAGTGGCGCCAAGTCAAGGCAGTGATCAGGGCCCATCTCCAGCAGACATGGACTACGACAAGTGTGTTGAAGACTGGCACAAGTCATCAAACCGAAGAACCTCTCTTTAATAAAGAAATTTAAAAATGCCATGAACTTATGTGCTTGAATTGTGATGTGCTTATTTTATCCATGTTAAGGAAGATTTGCTTGTATATTGTTTCTGCTGAGTTGTGTTCTGTACATTGTTAGATATGTTTTTGTTCTGTACAATTGTTCTGTTCATCTAACTGAATGAGCTGTTTTACTAAATTGTGTTGCTAATTTAAATGTGCTTTCTTTTCTGTATAATGTTTTGTCTGTATATTACATGTGGAAATGAGTTAATAAAATACTATTTTACTGTATAATTATATTCTCTTTAATATAGTTTTCCCCATCTTCATTTTATAATTAAAAATCATCTCGGGGCATATGGTGCACCCTAGAATTGGTAAAAAAATCGACAATGGGAGGGGGCGGCCCCCTCCCAAACCCACCCCACGCGCTGCCTATGCCAGCGCCTGAAAAAAATCCTGTGGAGGACCCTGCGGGTATGTGTGTTTTCCTAACTCAGAGCATGCTGGCAATCATTTTACAGGTATAATATGTGTGTTTTCAATCATTCACATAACACCATTGATATTAATCTTCGTTTTATTATACATACTTGTCTTCCATTGTGCTCGGGAATCATATTTGGCTTGTTGCGGAACGTGTATGTATTTTGTAAGGTTTATTTGAGATGGCTTTGATACATAGAGGATATTTGTTGTTTTGGAGTGAATAACATATTTTATTATATACTTTACAGTGAAATAGCGGATTTTATGATTAAAATAAAACCTTATATATTTCACATGTGAAATACTGAAAATGACGTAATGCAACTGTTGACGTTATTGTTTTGGCGCATTTTGTTTTTTCTGCATAAGTTTCAAGGTTGTGAGTATATAATAAATAGAATATTTGTTGGTTTGTCGTGAATATAGGATTTAAAGCACTCTTGAAAATATAAGTTTTCTCACTTCTCGATGAAAATAAATCCTATATTCAATTTTTTTAATATATTTATATTGGCAGTCATTTCCTTTTAACATTTAAAATCCATTTCAAATTCTTTAAATAGAATGTACAATTCGCAGTGTTTGTCTCTTGACATGTTTACATTTGCGTAGGAATATCTTGTTCGCTTTGTGAATCGTTTTACTGTGCAAGTGTGTTGGCTGTACTATGACAATACAACTCTATATTTCACAATGCAGAATAACACTCTATATTTCACAATGTGGAATAACACTCTATATTTCACAATGCGGAATAACACTCTACATTTCACAATGTGGAATAACACTCTATATTTCACAATGTAGAATAACACACTATATTTCACAATGTGGAATAACACTCTATATTTCACAATGTGGAATAACACACTATATTTCACAATGTGGAATAACACTCTATATTTCACAATGTGGAATAACACTATATATTTCACAATGTGGAATAACACTATATTTCACAATGTGGAATAACACTATATATAACACTATATTTCACCATGTGGAATAACACTCTATATTTCACAATGTCGAATAGAATAACACTCTATATTTCACAATGTGGAATAACACTATATTTCACAATGTGGAATAACACTCTATATTTCACAATGTGGAATAACCCTCTATATTTTACAATGTGGAAAAACACACTATATTTCACAATGTGGAATAAGACTATATATTTCACAATGTGGAATAACACTATATTTCACAATGTGGAATAACCCTCTATATTTCACAATGTGGAATAACACTATATTTCACAATTTGGAATAACACTCTATATTTCACAATGTGGAATAATGATTTTTTTTCACTGATAAAATACAGTATTTCATTGCTTATCATAAAATAAACCTGGCTATCCTTTGACAAACTTGGCAGCATTAAAAGGTGATACAACTGAAGCAGAATGACAATTACTAGAGAACAGTGTCATACATACGGAATTTGGTTCTGACTTGTTTGGGTAGGAGAGTAGAACGTCATACTTTGGTACGTGGACAACATCTAGACCGTTTTCTCGCCAAGTATGCGCCAGCTCTTCCGACAGCTGCAGACTGAATTCTGACCCCGGTAGCCGTGGTTTCCTTGTGTAGTTTCTGCATATAACAAATAATATATACATATACAGAATGTGGAATATATATATAAAGTCTCTATTTACATAATTTAAATAACAAAATCTTTCTTTTTTGACATAGCTTTCGACCTAGCGGTCTTCATCAGCGGCATTTATTTTCATAATAATTTAATAAACGCCACTGATGAAGACTGCTAGGTCGAAAGCTATGGCAAAAAAAGAAAGATTTTGTCATGTATATATATGTTATATATATATATATATATATGTTATATATATAAGGGTGAGAAAATACATACATCTACAAAATACCTTTCAAAAAGCACTGGATCCCCGAGGGGATACGAAAATGTTGGAATAAATTAATAGATGGGGAAAAAAACATTTATACAGTGCTATAGTTTACAAAAACTCAAGCGCTTTAGCCGAAAGCGCTTGAGTTTTTGTAAACTATAGCACTGTATAAATGTTTTTTTCCCCATCTATGTTATATATATATATATATATATATATATAATGGGAAAAACTACCTACAGGTTCAAGGCACCGCCATGGGGACATCATATGCCAATGTGTTTATGGGCAGACTGGAAGAACAACTCCTCTTTGTCGTGGTTATATTTCATTGATGATGTTGATATGCAATGTTGTCATGGTCCAGACACTTTACAAGCCTTTATAGACAAGGTCAATGCATTCCATCCCTCAATCAAATTCACAGCAGAGGTTTCCAATGAGAAACACGTGTTCCTAGACACAGTTTCACATATAGAGAACAATGTAATTATTGTTGACCTCTACTCCAAAACTACGGACACACACCAGTACCTTCTGCCCAACAGTTGCCACCCTAAACACTGCTGCAAGAACATACCGTTCAGTCTTGCACTTCGTATCAGACGAATATGTTGAAACACCAATACTTTCGAAATCAGAGCAAGCGAACTTTCGGAGCACCTTACAAGGCGAGGTTACTGCAAGACAGACATTGTCAATGCAATAGACAAAGCACGGAACCTCAACAGAAAAGAACTCCTTGAATACCAGTCGAAGACAAGCAGTTCAGAGCAAACTTTACCTTTCGTGCTTACATACCATCCTGACCTTCCCCATGTGAAACAGATTATTAATAAACACTGGTCACACATAGAGGAGTCAGAACGTCTGAACAAAATGCTGCCTAGAAAACCCATTATTGCGTACAGGAGACCATAAAGTCTCCGCGACATCCTTGTTGCAGCCAAGTTGAAACCCGACTCCAATACTCAGACCACAGGACAGTCAGGCCCTTGCCATACATCGAGATGTCAGACTTGTAAATACATGTCTCCCACAAACTATTTCTTATCTTCACTCGGTGCCAAAAACACAATCAAAAGTGTCACAAACTGCAAATCCGCAAACGTCATCTACTTAATGACGTGCTTGATTTGCAAAAAACAGTATGTCGGTGAAACAAAGCAGGCGTTGAACCTCCGATTTAACCTCCATCGCTCCGATTGTAAATTACGTAGGTTTGCTAGGTCGCCAGCGGCCGAACACTTCAGTTCAGAAGGCCACATGTTCAACGACTTGTCTCTGACATGCATCGAACACAATCCAAATTGGACCGACGCAGAACGTTAATTGCGTGAAACGTACTGGATAAGACACTTAAACACAAAACATCCAGTAGGAATCAACAAAGGGGACTAGATATATCTTACAGAATATATAAATGTAAACACACATACTCCGGTTTTTATTACTTCCCTTGATCCAATTTTCTCCATTTATATATTATTTTAGCCTTATTCAATTAACTTTGGAGTTGTTTTTGGCTATATCCTGCAGTATAGATTCTTTGTCTTAGGTATAGAGGTAGGGTTATTCACTCACATACTCTCTCTTCATAACTAATCATAAATGTCAGCGTACAATTTTACTTTCATCCAACCAGCAATGTTCTATTATTAGTACTTTTGTTACTTCCCTTGAACAAAATATCTCCATTTATTTTATTTTATTTGTTTAGCCTTATTCATTGCTTTTTATTAGCTTTGGAGTTGCTTTATACTTTATCCTGCAGTATCGGTTTTAGGTTTTGAGGTAGGGTTTGTGTTATCATTTTCACATTTTTACTCTCTCTTCATAACTAAATGTCAGGGTACAGTTTTACCCTCATCCAACCAGATATGTTCTTTTATTAGTATCACATTTAGCTCCAGAATGTCTATTCAAAGTAACCAGTTTCTACAACATTGCCAAACGATAAATAGTTTTTTAAAGAGTTTTATTTAAACTGCCGTGTATTTTAGTGTTTTTTGTTTCGTATTTGTTATTTTCGTGTTTGTGTACCCCTGATGAAGGCGTAAGCCGAAAGCGCTTGGGTTTTTATAAACTGTAGCACTGTAAAAATGTTTTTTTCCCCATCTCTATATATATATATATATGTATATATTGGAGGGGATATCTCTATATATATATATATATGTATATATTGGAGGGGATATCTCTAGTCCCTCTCCACCCTCACCCTTATAATATATATATATATATATAAATAAATAAAGTGCACAACGTCTACCCCCGGGAACCGCGGTTTGCTTGTATATAGATATAAAAAATAAAATGCATAACGTCTACCCCGGTAACCACAGTTTGCTTGTGTAGTTATTGAATACAACAATTAATATGTAAACAAATAAAATTATAATGCATACTCTCCCTAGTAGCTGAGATTTGCTTGTATATAAACAAACATTATTACATGACTATAAATAGTAACACATTTTCATAGAAAAACGATGTTTATCACTCCTTTCTCAACATCCATAATCGGCACACTGTGCCATTATGCGAAGACATTAATGTCACCAAACAACAAAACCTCCAGGCGCATAGCTGCCTGTACGCAGATGATTTGTTGGTATTGCGATCAACCATGCGTATGACGAAAACTGGTCTAGCTACACGCAAGGCCTCAATGCCATCAAGCACCAAAAATGTCATATTAGAGGGCTATAGAGTGGATGTTGAAACAGCAACTGCAATTTTTACTGCCCAGTAAATATTGTTTTAAAATAAATGTTGAAACTTCGAATATAAATCCTTATAGTGACAGACATGCTTTTTAAAAATAGACAAAGCAGAAAACTGATTTAAAATAATTTACTAATTTAACATAATTCAATTATTTGCAATTATTTGTTCTTCTTCTCCATTCATAGTATGGTATGTAATAACAGGACCTCGGTCTGAGGGTGTCTCGACCAACACGGCAAACTGCATATGAAATATTGTATTAAATTTGTGCTTAAATGATGTCCACCAAAGACACTTCATATGACCAAGTATCAAACAAATAAAAGCGAGATAGTCATAAGAAGTTAAGTTACTGAGATTAAGTGGTTTAACCAGTGTAGTTTTGGGAAAATAATGCAAAATATGACCTTGACCCTGGTATTTTTTGTTGTTCAGCGATGTTCACCAATGCCAACAATACATATGACCAAGTATCAAAGACATAAAGTGAGGCAATCACATAAAGTTAACTGTGGTTAAGTTACCTAACCAAGTTACCTAACTAAAGTTAAGTTTGGGGAAAATAACGCAAAATATGACCTTGACCTTGGTATTTTGTGTCATCCAGTGATGTCCACCAGTGCCAACAATACACATGACCAAATATCAAAGACATAATGTGAGACAATCACATAAAGTTTACTGAGGTTAAGTTACCTAACAAAAGTTAAAGGGAATGTAGCGACACAGCCAAACCATCTTTTTTATTGAGAGTTCTGAAATACTTGAATAAAGGTGAACAAATTATCAAAATCGGATGATAAACAAAGAAGATATGATCATTTGAAGTTTCTGTTGGAACGGATATGGAAGCAGCCATTTTGAGAGCTATGACATCATGGTTCTAAATGACCATATATGGAATATTTATAAATATGAAAATTTACTGATTTAATATAGGGAAAAAATGACAGCAACTGTATGAAAAATATGTAATACTTAATAGCAATAATGCTTTATAGGACCAGTAAAAAAAAGCATTCATTTGCAGTGACTTTCTTCGTTTTAAATGATATTTATCAAAATTCTATATATGGTAATATGGAACTATGACATCATAGTTCTAAAAAATGGCAGCTCCCATATTCGTTTTAGAACAACCTTTAAATGGTCATATCTTTTTTTGTTTATCATCCGATTTTGATAATTCTTTCACCTTTTTCCAAGTTTTTCAGAACTCTCAATAACAGAGCTTGTTTGGCTGTGTCGTTACAATCCCTTTAAGTTTGGGGAAAATAATGCAAAATATGACCTTGACCTTGGTAATTTTTGTCGTTCAGTGATGTCCATTAATACCAACAATACAACTGACCAAGTATCAAACAAAAAGAAATTAAAGTTATCAGAAAAAGTTAACTGAGGTTAACTTACCTAACCAAACTGATGTTTAGGGTAAATAACGCAAAACATGACCTTGACCTTGGTATTTTTTGTTTTTCAGCGATGTTCACCAATGCCAACAATACATATGACCAAGTATCAAAGACATAAAGTGAGGCAATCACATAAAGTTAACTGAGGTTAAGTTACCTAACCAAGGTTAAGTTTGGGGAAAATAAGCAAAAATATGACCTTGACCTTGGTAATTTTTGTCGTTCTGTCCACCAATGCCAACAATACATATGACCAAGTATCAAAGAAAATGAGGCAATCACATAGTTAACTGAGGTTAAGTTACCTAACCAAGGTTAAGGTTTGGGAAAATAACGCAAAATATGACCTTGACCTCGGTAATTTTGGCATTATGTGATGTCCCTTGACCCAGCAAAGCACCTGACAAAGTTTCAGAAAAAATTGAGCAGCGGTTATAAACTTGGGTTATAGTGTTTGAACATTCCTGTTATCAAGTTCTCATACCCAGCAAAGTACCTGGGCAGTGTATTAGCCAGACAACCATACAGTCATCTTTTGAATGGCCGTTTTTTGGAAAATTCATGGCCAATATTTAGTGGGGTGGGATGGGTAAAAAAAAAAAAAAATTATTGTGTGTTGCTAAATAACACCTCCCACATCTTACTTTCTCAATATAGTTATGTTTTATTTACAGTTATAGAAGAACAATGATATAAAATACACCTTTTTTCCTTTAACTGTAAAAAAAAAATCCCCCAGAGACTCCCTCTTGCTGGGGATTGGCTCTTAGCGCATGTTAGCAAATTATTTACACACCCTGTCTGCATATCTGCACACCCACGTCTTGAAATTCTGCCTAGTATACTTGGGTGTTACCATCAGGGGATTTGCTGAAGTGTACAAAACAAAAGATGCAACCCAATCCAACGAATTCTTTATTTAATAATGTTGACATATTCATAAAAGGTCAAACTTGCGTACCTGAGATTGTCCTTGATGTTGACTTTGTCCATGTTCTGGAGGATGGCCGTAACTCCATCTTGTCTAAAATATATTCAAATTCAATCATTTTACACAGGAGTTGAATTTATAATATAAATGTTAATGTTTGCTTTTTGTAATTTTTAGCACATAATAGGCTATAAATTATGTCGGTCAATTTTTTTTTTGTTCGAGGCAGAACACCCCATTTTTCCTATGTAGGACCAGTACTGTATACCTCCCGCCATCCATAAGAATCGACACTTTCTCACTTGACAAGTTGACCTCCCAGTGGGATTCGAACCCGCAGCAATGAGAGGTGAGAAAGGTTTAGACAATGTATTATGTGACAAGTATTTATCAAGTATTAAAATTAGCAATTAGGATTATTAATCCAATATCATTTTGACATTAAACTTGCTTGCATGGAATAAATAAAGGCAATACATTTGAAAGATTTCAATATTTCTTCGTTATTCTACCATATGTTTACATGCACAACTAGTGCAATTTAATAAGCATTAAGTTACATGCAGAAGCAATTTGATTTGAACTATTCAAATAATTATTAACAAATCATTTGCTAGTATGCAAGCTATGTAAAGTTTTAAGGAAATTCAGATTGCCGTGAGTCCCTTTAAGCATCGCAATTGACAGACAGGTTTTTATGGACGAAGCGTAATTCAGCATTATGGTGCATTTTTTATAAACGAAAATCACTTTGGGTTAAAAGCACGAAACTTTGCACACTTATAGAAATTAAAGGGATACATGGCAAACTTGAAGTTGTTTTTTTACATGTTCCCATGCAACAAACAAGCCAAAAGTCTTCAACAAAATCTTCTTTTGGTCTTCCTAACCGCACTATTCATCATAATATTTTGACGTTTTAATATACTTTAGCCCTAGCTCAATAATTATAGATAATTGAAACAGTGTGTATGAATAAAAAATCTGTTATCTGAGTTTTATCCAAGATGACTGCCAAATTCATAATGGTCACTATTATGTATAGTTATTCAATCAAGCTTGAAACTTGACGCTATGGCAGCTCTATTTTTCTACAGCCAATTTTTTTCATACATTAGAAAAATTTAGCCATATGATTTTATATCTAAAATGGTCAATAGATTCAAAATGGCCGATATAAAAGCTAAAATAAAACAAGAGGCCCAAGAGGGCCTGTGGACGCTCTACTGGCTAACATGGCTCTTATAACATCAATGAAGAGAGTGACTGCCATTTACGTTTTTTTGAAAGTTTCGGGCAAAAACAGCTTTTTGACTAAATCAAGGGCCATAACTAAAGAATCTGGTAAAGTTTGGTAAAGATCAGATGAAAAATGAAGGCTCTACCGTATTGAGGCAAAATATAGCATTTTTAACTAAATCAAGAGCCATAACCTCAGTTACTGGTCCGACTGGTCAAACATAGAGTTAAAAAAAAACTCAAAACAAAACTCAAAAAAATAATAATAATTTCAAAAAAAAAAAAAAAAATCAATAAAAAAAATCAATAAAAAAAAAAAATATCAAAAAAATTCAAAAAAAAAAAGTGAATATAATAAATTAGGGTAAAGTTTGGCAAAGATCAGATGCAAACTGAAGGCCCTATCGTATGAAGAGGCAAATTATAGCATTTTTAATAAAATCAAGGGCCATAACTCGGCTGTTACTAATCCGATATGGCTGGTTTTCGAACTTGACTGAGCTTTCATTGACATTAACAATCTGACAAAGTTTAGTAAAAATCGGATGAAAAATGAAGGCCCTATCGTCTTAACGAGGCAAAATATAGCATTTTGACCTAAATCAAGGGCCATAACTCTGCTGTTACTATTCCGATATGAATGGTTTTCGAACTTGACATAGCTTTCATTGATATTAACAATCTGATAAAGTTTGGTAAAGATTGGATGAACAATGAAGCCCCTATCGTCTTAACGAGGCAAATGCTATAACTCCGCTGTTAGGCTTAAAAAAAACAAGAGGTCAATGACCTTGAAGCTCTACTGATTGATTTTGATTTCAGGAAGTAGTCGCTACAGACTTGTTTTTTGAAAAATTATTTTAAGCCGTGGCGGCCATCTTGAATTTCCGGCCGACCTAAACTTTTGCTAGGATCAATAAGACATCAAGAGCAACATTCCTGTGAAGTTTCATGAAAATCCGTCACGTAGTTTCAGAGGAATAGTATCAAGTTTTCATTATATAACTCTATGTAAACAAAGATGGCCGCTGACAGCCATGTTTAACATCGAATCAAAACGATTTTTGACAAGGATTAACATCATGTCATGCTGATCATTTTAGAAAAAGTCCCATATCAATATCACTTATAGTTTTCAAGAAGTAGTCGCTACAAACTTGTATTTTGAAAATCTATTTTTAGCCATGACAGCCATCTTGAATTTCCGGCCGACCTGAAATTTTGCTAGGATCAATTTGACATCAAGAGCAACATTCCTGTGAAGTTTCATGAAAACCCGTCAAGTAGTTTCAGAGAAGTAGTCGCTACAAGTTTTCATCATATAACTCTATGTAAACAAAGATGGCCACTGGCAGCCATGTTAACGTCGAATCAAAATAATGTTTGACTCGGATAACCATCATGTCATGCTGACCATTTTACAAAAAGTCCCATATCAATATCACTTATAGTTTTCAAGAACCCGAACCACACAATTTTTTTTTTAGGCCTTACTAGTCCGATATGGCTGGTTTTCGAACTTGTCCGATCTTTAATTGATATTAACAATGTGGTAGAGTTTTGTAAAGACAGGATGAAAAATGAAAGCCTTATCGTCTTGAGGCAAAATAAAGCATTTTGAACTTAATCAAGAGCCATAACTCCACTGTTACTGGTCCAATATGAATGGTTTTCGAACTTGTCCTAGCTTTCATTGATATTAACAATCTGTTAAAGTTTGGTAAAGATCGGATGAACAATGAAGCCCCTATCGTCTTAACGAGGCAAAATATAGCATTTTTAACTAAATCAAGGGCCATAACTCCGCTGTTACTTGTCCGATATGGCTGGTTTGCAACCTTGTTTGAGCTTTCAATGACATTAACAATCTGATAAAGTTTGGTAAAGATCGGTCAAACAATGAAGACCCTATCGCCTTAACGAGGCAAAATATAGCATTTTTAACTAAATCAAGGGGCATAACTCCACTGTTACTGGTCCGATATGGCTGGTTTTCGAGCTTTTTCGAGCTTTCAACGACATCAACAATCTGATAAAGTTTGGAAAAGATCGATGAACAATGAAGCCCCTATCGTCTTAACGAGACAATCTATAGCATTTTTAACTAAATCATGGGCCATAACTCCCCTGTTACTACTCCGATATGGCTGGTTTTTGAAATTGTCCGAGCTTTCATCGATATTAACAATCTGATAAAGCTTGGTAAAGATCGGATGAACAATGAAGCTCCATTCGTCTTAACGAGGCAAAATATAGCATTTTTAACTAAATCAAGGGCCATAACTCCGCTGTTACTAGTCCGATATTGCTGGTTTTCGAACTTGTCCGATCTTTCATTGATATTAACAATGTGGTAAAGTTTGGTAACCATAGGATGAAAAACGAAAGCCCCATCATCTTAACGAGGCAAAATATAGCAATATAGCATTTTTAACTAAATCAAGGGCCATAACTCCGCTGTTACTTAGCCGATCTGGCTGGTTTTCGAACTCATCCGAGCTTTCATTGATATTTACAACCTGTAAAACTTTTGTAAAGATTGGATGAAAAATGTAGGCCCTATCGTCTTAACGAGACAAAAGTTAACAACGGACGACGGACGGACGACGGACAACTCGGCATCCCATAAGCTCTGCTGGCTTTCGGCCAGTAGAGCTAAAAATGAAGGCCCTATCGTCTAAACGAGGAAAATAAAGCAATATAGCATTTTTAACTAAATCAAGGACCAGAACTCCGCTGTTACTGGTCCGATCTGGCTGGTTTTTCGAACCTGTCGGAGCTTTCATTGATATTAACAATGTGGTAAAGTTTGGTAAAGATAGGATGAAAAATGAAGGCCTTATTGTCTTAACGAGGCAAAATATAGCAATATAGCATTTTTAACTAAATCAAGGGCTATAACTCCGCTGTTACTGGTCCGATCTGGCTGGTTTTCGAACTTGTCCGAGCTTTCATTGATATTAACAACCTGTTATTGTTTGGTAAAGATCGGATGAAAAATGAAGGCCCTATCGTCTTAACGAGACAAAAGTTAACGACGGACGGACGACGGACGGACGACGGACGGACGACGGATGGACGACTCGCCATCCCATAAGCTCTGCTGGCCCTTGACTAGTAGAGCTAAAAATACACATTATGAAAGACACAACTGCGGCTTCAATGATTTTTTTCTTCATTCATATTTTGAAAATAATTTTTGGATGCCATTTTGAATTTGGCTACCCTCTTGCAATACTGTATCGCAAACCAACAGTAATTCCGGATAGATTAATAAATACTTACATTCTTTGTTGGGTATTTATCTGGTTCCCGTTCCCTGCAGTAGATCCATAATCATGAGAGAACCAACCAATGATTACACCAAGGGCGATACAACAAGCCCCACAGAGGACAGACACCCCAATTACACATCTTCGGTTTGAATTCGGACGGCCCCTGAAAATGTATCAATACCACAATAATATATCATCAGGAACTAATATGGAGAACTGTTTTCTAAAACACATCTTGTTTGAATAAGCAGAAAGGATTCTGATTGGACACAGCTATAGGATAGAATGATTGTGTTTTGGAAAGATTTTTTATGGATGATTGCAGATTATTACACAGGGTTGTAAAAATATTCCAAAATTCCCTGTAGGATTAGTAGTTGGAAAAGCCACTCACTTTTACTAAGTGTGTACTAGTCCTTCAATAATGCAGACAAAACTAGAACTTTCACTGATAATAGTTATTTTTTTAATATAAAAAAAAATATTGATGCTGTTGATGCTCTACTGGCTAAAACGGCTCTTATATCAAGGGTTGTCATCATAAGATTCCCATCAGTACCTCGTTTAAAACATATCCATGGTCCATGCTAACAATTTAAACCAGATTAAACAAACGGCCCTAGTTCTCACTTGGTATGGTTATTTAGGGACTCGAGGCTTAACAATTGTATTAAATTAGTTTTGACTGCCTGTAGAGGGGCTCCTTTATGCATGTGGTCAAAACTCATTTTATATATAATTGTTGAGCCTCAAGTCCCTAAATAACCATACTAAATTAGTACTAGGGGTTGTTTTTAGTGAAAACAGATGTCTCCCCTACAGGAGAAAGGGCAATAAATCCGCCAAAAATCATTAAAATGAAACATGACGAAGACGTGCAATTAGGCATGGTAATGGTCATCCTACCAAGTTTCTTGGAAATCCAGGCAGCTCGGAAGACGTAATTTGGACAAAGCTTATGTATTAAAATCTTTAAAGGGCCTAACTCCACCAAAAATCATTCAAGAACAAGACAATGATATATGCAACCAAGTTTCGTTAAAGCCGAATGGTGGTTGAGGAGAACTAGTCTGGACAAAGTTTGTGTATTAAAACATTTTAAAGAGCCACAACTCCATCAAATTTCATTCAACCAGAACATGACAATGACTTGCGCAACTAGGCTTGGTACTCATCATTCCTGCCAAGTTTCAATAAAATCCGACCAGAGGTTCAGGAGAACTAGTCTGTACAAAGTTAGTGTATTAAAACATTTAAAGGCCATAACTCCGCCAAAAAGCATTCAACAAGAACACAGCAATGATATGCACAACTAGGCTTGATACTGATCATCCTTGCCAAGTTTCGTTCAAATTCAGCCATGAATTCAGCAGCACTAGTCTGGACAAAGTTTGCATATTAAAACCTGTAAAGGGCCATAACTTGCATAACCACTTATTTGTGGGTGTGACATATGTCTACTGACTAAACATACACTCTGTGAAGTTAATTACACAAGACAAAACAAATACATACTCTCAACATGCAGACACCGAAATGTGTAAGTCGCATCTACTATTGATGATACTTACACCAATTAAGCATTATTTCATTATCTCTCAGTTTGTCATTTCATTATCTCTCAGTTTGTCATTTCATTATCTCTCAGTTTATCATTTCATTATCTCTCAGTTTGTCATTTCATTATCTCTCAGTTTGTCATTTCATTATCTCTCAGTTTGTCATTTCATTATCTCTCTCTACAGAACAAACGTTATCCCAATATCTCATTTTAGGAGATATACAGTACAATATTTGGCCATGGCTGGGTAAAAACACTAGTTGTGTCCCAAAACATCTGGCAAAACTGCACTTATGCCATAAGCTAATATATTTCAACTGACAAAAAAACATTGTTGTATGGTTTTGTCACATGTGGTTGTAGAACAAACAATTTGGGATTATTATATAAATACCATTTATAATTTACACTTAATGACAAGCATTGTAAGTGATTTCAAAAATGTTCTATTTCAAAATGGTTATGAGAAATTGGTTCAAAAAATATCTATTTGACCATTTCAGCATTAAAACCTCTCAATTTGGAGGGTGAATTTACCCCACCAACCTATAAAGTCAGTTTTCTCTCTATTTATCCACGTGTGGTTTTCAGGTGTACCTTGTTAGGGTGACAACACATAAGTGTGTGGTGGTATAAGGCCAGTTCGAAGAAAATGAGTAAACCTGAACTGTGTATTCCTATGAGTGACAGGTGATTGCCTTGGGTCGTTGCAAAACCCCATTCAATTAATGTTTGTTTACTTGAATGGTGTTTCATGTCATTTTTAGCACATGTTAGGCCATATATGACTGTCAATTTTTTTTGTGGTAGAGGCAGATCAGCCCATTTTCCTGGGTAGAACCAGTACTGTATACCTCCCTCAATCTGTAAGAATTGACGTTTTCTCACTTGACAGGTCAAGCTCCCAGCTGGATTCGAACACGCAGCGGTGCGAGTCAATTAACGTTATTTGTCTCTTGGTGTTCGGATGCAAGTAAATGAAACAACTCGTTCTAACGCACTCATGATTTAATTACTTCGCATCCGAAGTCCTAACTGTATTTTATTCACCGATAAAATACAACTGTATTATTCCCCGATAAAATACAGGTGTGTATTTATTATTTCGATTCTAACACAACAATAACTCCATTGTTTAAGCTATTGTGGGGGCACGATATATTATCTCGGAGGTCAAGGTAATCAGGCTGCTATGCTTACAGGCTGTTCCATTGGGCGCCCCCGTATGCAAAGTTCTGCGCGGTACAAGGTTTGGGGGAACGGGGTTGCAAGGTTTGGGAGCATGACAAGTTTGTTGTAATTAACATTTCATTAAAATTACTGTTCAGTTTGTCTTCGTGACGTATATTTACCCAGTGATGTCATGTGGCGTGGCACTTCCAACGGATGAAATATATGCAGGGAATTAATGGAACAGCTGTATTTTATCGTACAATAACAAACAGCTGTCTCTCTTCTGTGTGTATATGAAAGACTGCGCAGGTCATGTTAGAATTAGCCTTCTTAATAGGTGTCAATGTTTTACTTCAAAAATTAACTGATAAATAAATTCATGTTAAAATTAAACGGATTTCAGATTAAGTTATATTATGCTAGCAAGTAAATCAGTTAGAACTCCCATTGGTCTATTTGAATGCTAAAGGTTAAGATAAAATTTTCAGTCTTCTATAAACACAACTTTTTTATTTTGTCACATGTATATGGACCACAGACACATGATGAAATTGCATTTCAGTTAGTTCCGACAGTTGCAGCTCCTTGTACAATTTGAATTACACTGACAGATATGGAGCTTGAGTAATTGTTTTGGTGCTGGTACATGACTGAGTTAATATGGGCATAATATCAATCCAGTAGTTTTGGAAAATCAAGCACTGACTCTGGCTTAATATAGTATGTTTACAGTGCATCAAGTGCATTGTTGGTATGCATGGTGGCAATGGTTTGCCTGGTGGCAAGCTTTAATTCTGTTTCAGTGACTAAAGGCACATAGACATTGTCAATGGTCAGGACAAGTTCCACACTGTCTATTATAAGCTTGCTTCAACGTGATGAGAGATTAGTCAAACTCACCTAGAAGATTGCCATGTTCAATACTTCCTGAACCACTCTGTCATATTTTGATGATTCCAGCCACATACATTTCCAAACTCCCTTTTTTAACCTGCTATGAATATAACTTTTCAGCATCACATATTATGTCAACACGTCCAATCACATACTACATCAAAAAGTTCAGTTCAGTTTTGTTTTGATGCAATAAACTTCTGCCACTGTTTTGTTTCTGGCTTGGTTTATGAATTGTGATGGCCATCTTAGTTCATTTTTTCATCCGTTTGCAATACCTTCCTTACATATGACAACATCAAAAGTCGGAAACATATAATACTACAGGGAGAAGCAAGGGAGAATCCCTAAGGTTGGTGATTAGGTGTGGACAATTTTGGCCGTGTTGTTTGTGGTGGGTGCACTGACTGTATGTGGGGATTCGAAGGACTGGTAAGGTGGGAAATATTTTTTAACTTCGGTATATTGATAATTAACCCAAAATCAGTCCAGGTTGGGACAGAAACTAAACTGTGATCCAACCATTTAATCCACATCAGCATCTTAACTTGCACAACCTCTACCATGAAAACATGACACTGAATTTAATTAGGACACGACACATTATGATGCATGTACATACACATAAATGATGCTAATTAGGTTGTTGCTTTGGCTGTTTAATTGCAGGTGACTTTTTGATAAATACACAGATATTTTAAAGGGTATTTGAAGGGATTTATAGATAGGAAAAGTTATAAACATCATCATAAGCAACTTGGCCAATACAATTCACAGACCTTAATTTTTCATCCCCACTTTCATTGTTTTATCACAATCCAATACTATTTAATAAACTTATTGCATAAACAAACTGAATTAAATAACCTTTACATAATCAAGGGCCACAACTTTGTGACATATGAGCTGATTATGCTCACTGTCACATCTCTTTCAACATTGTTAGAGTGTATGCAGGTATTAAATACCCACACAGTTTTAGGTGGCACATGGCTGGCTTTAGAATTTAGACTCCATGACAGCGCTTCTGTTTCCATAGTAATGACGCTGCATCTAAAACGTTCTCACCTTTCACCGCTGTGGGTTCGAATCCCACTGGGTGCTCTACTTGTCAAGTGAGAAAGTGTCAATTCTTATGGATGGAGGGAGGTACACATTACTGGTTCTATCCAGGAAATATGGGGTGGGCTGTCTCTACTACAAACAAGAGGGCCATGATGGCCCTGTATCGCTCACCTGAGTAAAATGTCTGTTAAGTATTAAAAAGGAAATGTGTCATTATATACATAAAGGGAAAAGTGGCCACGATCTCTGGCAGTCATGATTTTTAGACAAACCCAAATAATTTCCCTAAAAATCATTGTGATTAAGTTTCATCAAATTCCTTCAAGCAATTTCAGAGACGATGTCATATTTAGCCTTAACCTATATAAACTTTGGGACGCCACGGCGTCCATTTTGATTATTGCAAGAAAACAAAAAACACAAACTTAATAGACGCCAACCATTGTGATAGAGTTTCAACAAAATCCTTCAAAAGGTTTCAGAGAAGATTTCATATTTAACCTTTTCCTATATAACTCTATGTAAACCTTGGGTCACCATGCCAACCATTTTGATTATTCGATGATAACGATAAACACAAAATTAATATAGGCCAACCCAAGAAACATGTACATGATACTTCACTGGAATGGATTAAGTATTTTCGGAGGAGATGTCGTTTGAAATTTTATTAAGTTTTAGCCATGGTGGCCATGTTGGACAACTGGCGGCTGCGAAAAACACAAATCTGAGGCGCACTATCCCAAAGATCATTGTGACAAAGTTTCAACAAAATCCTTCAAGAGGTTTCAGAGAAGATGTCAATTTTAGCCATTTCCTATATAACTCTATGTAAACTTTGGGTCGTCGTGGCGGCCATTTTGAATATTCGACGATAACAAAAAACACAAATTTGATAGAGGCCAACCCAAGGAACATGTATATGATATTTCACTGGAATGGATTAAGTGGTTTGGAGGAGATGTCATTTGAAATCTCTTTAAATTTGACCTAATTTTAGCCATGGCTGCCATTTTGGATCATGACTGCCGCGAAAAACATAAATCTGAGTAGGACTATCCCAAAGATCATTGTGATTAAGTTTCATCAAAATCCTTAAACCGGTTTCAGAGAAAATGTCATTTTTACCCTTTTCCTATATAACTCTATGTAAACTTTGGGTTGACGGGGTGGCCATTTTGATTATTCGACAATAACGAAAAGCACAAACTTCATAGAGGCCAAACCAAGGAACATGTTTATGATATTTCACAAGAATGGAATAAGTGGTTTCAGAGGAGATGTTGTTTTAGCTATGGTGGCCATCTTGGATGACTCGCGGCCGTGAAAAACACAAATCTGAGAGGGACTATCCCAAATATCATCCTGCTTAAGTTTCATCAAAATCTTTCAGGCAGTTTCAGAGTGCAAAATCTGGATTAATCCGGAATTTTGACACCCCTGTTATAAACTGACAGACCTCAAATGCAAGTTATGGGATTTTTTTTTTTACCATCTTCAATAAAAAAAGCCACAAGTTAATTGATACAAAATCAGTTTATCTCATACCGTCTTTTTATCCTATATAATTATAGTGTCCACATTTTTTTACCATTTTTATGGACTACAGAGAGGGTGCATAAAAAAGGGCATAAAAAAATCAACACAAAATTAGGTAACGAAATGGAAGAACAAGAAACATGGAAATTCCATGAAAACCAGGTTTACCATTTCAAATGCTATAACAGTAAGCTGAAAACTGTGTAACAAAAGGTTTTCCCCTAAAAAAACAGCAAATTACATAAATCAAGTTGTAAACTACCTACACAGCAAGTTTCGTCACAATATCTCACTCCTAACAAAAGTTATTGAGCAGAAACCATTTTTCTATTTTTAATAACAGCGATCTTGACCTTGACCCCAGTGAAATCAAATGCAATCCCAATGCCAGAGGAGGTGGAAGTCGAGGACAACAAAACTTTACCCGACCTATAGGAACCAATACGTTTAGGCCAGTTAATCCTAACCCGGCATATGGTTATCAGGAAACAAGGACTTGCTTCAAGTGTAACCAGCCAGGTCACATTGCGAAATATTGTCAAAATCAGGGAAACCAGTAAGTGCTTCCATGGTGGGACCTGATGGCAGCACAAACAAATTGGATAAAAATGGTCCATCTCTCATAGGTCAATCTAATGAGGCTATTGTAATCATCAATAATTTTGAAACTTCGGCATTGATCGACACAGGTTCATGTATTTCGACATTGTCTCATAGTTTCGTTACCAGTCATTTACCTGACTTAGAATTACAACCGGTTAACAACATTTTGCATATTGAATGTGCTGATGGTAATACTTTACCATACTTAGGTTATTTAGAAGCTTCATTGTCTTCAGTTGGAGTTCCAGATAGTAAGGAGCTACATTGTTTATTTCTTGTCGTTCCAGACACTACTTATAGTACTAAGGTGCCTGTTTTAATTGGAACCAACATACTTCAAGAGTTAATGTCATTTTGTAAGGAACACTTCGGTGATCAATTTCTTCAAACAGCTAAACTTCATACACCCTGGTATTTAGCTTTTAGGTGCATACGTCTTAGGGCAAAGGAACTTAAGAAAAATAAGGATAGATTAGCAGTTGTGCGAAGCGCTGAAACTTCAAAATTTGTTATTGGTCCGAATCAGTCGGTCAATATTCGTTGCTACGCTGACAAGGAAATTGATAGTAGTCCAACATGTGCTATCATACAGGAATGTGAAGATTCGTCGTTACCGGAATATGTAGATGTTACACCTTCCGTTATACATTACAAATACAGACACAACGGAGATGTACTTGTCAATCTGACAAACATGACTACAAACACTATTACAGTGGCACCAAAAGAAATCATTTGCGAGCTTCAACCTGTGACTGTGGATGAATCTGTGTTCAACAAAATTAAGAATGACTACACGTCAGATATTTTAGATGATGTCCACATAGAATCGGACTTGACAGAAGAACAGAATATTAAAATTGGAGATCTTTTATACAAACATAGAGAATTTTTTTCCAAAAGTGATACAGATATAGGTCAATGTGACATCATGAAACACAGGATAGAATTAATTGATGAAATCCCATTTAAACAGAGGCATAGGAGAATTTCCCCAGCTATGATAGATGAAGTCAGGAACCACTTAGAACAATTACTTGCTGCAGGGGTTATTCGGAAATCCAAAAGCCCATGGGCCTCGAACATTGTGTTAGTTCGAAAAGGAATGGTAAGCTCAGGATGTGCATAGATTACCGTATGCTTAATAAACGCACGGTAAAAGATGCGTATGCGCTCCCACATATGGAAGAGATATTTGATTGCCTACATGGTTCAAAACTCTTCAGTGTCATTGATATGAAGAGTGGATATCATCAGATTGAAATAGAAGAGTCCCACAAAGAGCGTACAGCCTTTACGGTAGGACCCTTAGGATTTTTTGAGTATGAAAAGATGCCGTTCGGACTTTCAAACTCGCCGGCTACCTATCAACGGATCATGGAGGAATGCTTAGGCGACCTAAATATAAAAATTTGTGTGATCTATCTGGATGATCTTATTATATTTTCAGACAGTTTCGATCAACATTTAGAAAGACTAGATATCGTTTTAACCCGATTACATGAGTGTAACCTCAAATTGTCAGCTGAAAAATGTTTCTTTCTTGAGAAAAAGGTCAAATTTTTGGGGCATATTGTTTCTGAAAATGGAGTAGAAACGGACCCTGATAAAATCAACAAAGTTAAGAACTGGCCAATCCCTTCAAACAGTGATGAACTTAGATCTTTTCTAGCTTTTGCAGGCTATTATCGTCGTTTTGTAAAGGATTTTTCTAAAATTGTGCGCCCTTTGAACGAATTGCTTCCACCTACTATTACCAAGAAAGGACAGAAGACAGGAACCAAACCTTTTATTTGGCAACAAATTCACCAAGAAACTTTCGACCATCTCAAGAATATATTAACTTCGTCTCCAGTATTGGCTTACCCAGACTTCAGTTTACCATTTGAATTACATACGGATGCTTGTGCTACAGGACTTGGCGCTGTACTTTATCAGAAACAGGGAAATATGAACAGTCATATCATTTGCTAGTAGAAGCCTCACTAAATCAGAGCGCAACTACTCAACATTCAAACAGGAATTCTTAGCTTTGAAATGGTCCGTTACGGAAAAGTTCTCAGATTACTTAACAGGAACCAAGTTTACTGTCTTTGCAGACAACAACCCACTGACCTATATACTTACCACAGCAAAGTTAGACGCTACTGGTCAGAGGTGGGTGTCTGCACTTTCAGCATATGACTTTGATATTGTTTATCGCCCAGGCCATAAGAACAAGGATGCTGACGGGATGTCGAGATTCCCGCATGAGAAGTTTGACACTAACTCGGCCAAAATAGACAGTGCTTCAATAAGGACAATATGTGGATCAATTTACATTGACAATTACATACAGGTATTACCAGCTGCATCCATAAACATAGTTGAGGTCACGGATAGCCAAGGTCAACCAATGGCGCAAATAGAACTTCGAGAACTTAGGAAACATCAGAGATAAGATTTGGTTATAGGATTATGGATGAACGCAGTTAGAGACAAAAGATTACCACATATAGAACATTATACTAAGGAACATTCAATCATGAAAAAGAACTTCGAACATTTTAAATTAATTAGAGGCATATTATACAGAGAAGTTTACGGTACAAGTGAAAAGATGCAGCAACTGGTATTACCAGAACACTATAGGAGGACAGCACTTACAGGGCTACACAACGATATAGGACACCCTGGCAGAGATAGAACTACATCACTTCTTCGGGAAAGGTTCTTCTGGCCACGCATGTCAATTGATTGTGAGGAATGGATTAAACACTGCGACAGATGTTTGAGAAGAAAATCCAGTACCAACACAAGGGCTCCTTTGGTTAATAAAGTAACAAGTTACCCACTGGAACTCGTGTGTATGGATTACCTCACATTAGAACCATCTAAAGGAGGAGTAGCAAATGTATTAGTGATAACAGATCACTTTACAAAACTAGCCTTAGCTGTGCCAACCCGTAACCAGACAGCAAAAACAACTGCTGAAGCGCTATATGAGAACTTGATAGTACACTATGGGATACCAACGAGACTTCATAGCGACCAAGGCGCAAACTTTGAATCTGCTGTTATAAAAGAGCTTTGCGACTTGTTTGGAATAGAAAAATCTAGAACCACCCCTTATCATCCCAGTGGCAAAGGCACCACAGAACGGTTTAATCGCACGCTTTTGAGTATGCTTGGCACATTAGATCCTTCACAGAAGTCAGACTGGAAGAAATATCTAGCTCCTCTGACATATGCATATAACTGTACCAAACACGAAACTACAAAACATGCTCCATTCGAACTCATGTTTGGTCGAACCCCTAAATTGCCCATAGATACTATGTTTGAGACAACAAAGGAGGACGCTACAGAACAGACAACATCAGAATATTTAACACAGCTCAAAGAAAAGTTAAAGATGGCCAGAAACCTTGTCAACGAACATACAGTCAAGCCGCGAGATAAACAGAAGGAACATTACGACAAAAAGGCTAAAGCGACAAAAATACAGATAGGAGATCGAGTCTTGGTCAGACGGTAAGCATTTGATGGTAAACATAAGATTGCTGACAAATATGAACAAGATGAATACGAAGTTATAGCTCAGCCGAATATTGACATTCCAGTGTATATCGTCAGATCAAAAGCAGGGAAAACGAGGACACTACACAGGAATAATCTTTTACTACTAGGTCCTAAGAACATAGAACCAAATCAAGTAGAGGAAGATATTCCTGTCACAGAAAAAAACATAAAAGATACAGAGAAAGAAGTTGGATTCAACACGAGCGGAGCTAAAGAGGAAGCTGCAGCTCTAGACCAAGATGGTGAAATCACAATTTTACCAGAAAACAAGAGGTCAATGACCTTGAAGCTCTACTGATTGATTTTGATTTCAGGAAGTAGTCGCTACAGACTTGTTTTTTGAAAAATTATTTTTAGCCGTGGCGGCCATCTTGAATTTCTGGCCGACCTGAAATTTTGCTAGGATCAATTAGACATCAAGAGCAACATTCCTGTGAAGTTTCATGAAAATCCGTCAAGTAGTTTCAGAGGAATAGTCGCTACAAGTTTTCATTATATAACTCTATGTAAACAAAGATGGCCGCTGACAGCCATGTTTAACGTCGAATCAAAATAATGTTTGACTCTGATAACCATCATGTCATGCTGATCATTTTACAAAAAGTCCCATATCAATATCACTTATAGTTTTCAAGACGTAGTCGCTACAAACTTCTTTTTAAAAAAATCTAATTTTAGCTGTGGCGGCCATCTTGAATTTCTGGCCGATCTGAAATTTTGCTAGGATCAATTAAACATTAAGAGCAACATTCCTGTAAAGTTTCATGAAAATCTGCCAAGTAGTTTCAAAGGATTAGTCGCTACAAGTGTTTACTAAATAACTCTATGTAAACAAAGATGGCTGCTGGCAGCCATGTTTAACGTTGAATCAAAACAATTTTTGACAAGGACCAACATCATGTCATGCTGATCATTTTACAAAAAGTCCAATATCAATTTCACTTATAGTTTTCAAGTAGTAGTCGCTACAAACTTGTATTTTGAAAATCTATTTTTAGCCATGGCAGCCATCTTGAATTTCTGGGCAACCTGAAATTTTGCTAGGATCAATTAGACATCAAGAGCAACATTCCTGTGAAGTTTCATGAAAATCCGTCAAGTAGTTTCAGAGGAGTAGTCGCTACAAGTTTTCATCATATAACTCTATGTAAACAAAGATGGCCACTGGCAGCCATGTTTAACGTCGAATCAAAATAATGTTTGACTCTTATAACCACCATGTCATGCTGATCATTTTACAAAAAGTCCCATATCAATATCACTTATAGTTTTCAAGATGTAGTCTCTACAAACTTCTTTTTTAAAAATCTATTTTTAGCTGTAGCGGCCATCTTGAATTTCTGGCCGATCTGAAATTTTGCTAGGATCAATTAGACATTAAGAGCAATATTCCTGTAAAGTTTCATGAAAATCTGTCAAGTAGTTTCAAAGGAGTAGTCGCTACAAGTTTTTACTATATAACTCTATGTAAACAAAGATGGCCTCTGGCAGCCATGTTTAACGTTGAATCAAAACGATTTTTGACAAGGACCAACATCATGTCATGCTGATCATTTTAGTAAAAGTCCCATATCAATATCACTTATAGTTTTCAAGAAGTTGCTACAAACTTGTATTTTGAAAAATTATTTTTAGCCATGGTGGCCATCTTGAATCTCCGGCCGACCTGAAATTTTGCTAGGATCAATTAGACATCAAGAGCAACATTCCTGTGAAGTTTCATGAAAATCCGTCAAGTAGTTTCAGAGGAGTAGTTGCTACACGTTTTCATTATATAACTCTATGTAAACAAAGATGGCCGCTGGCAGCCATGTTTAACATCGAATCAAAACAATTTTTGACAAGGACCAACATCATGTCATGCTGATCATTTTAGAAAAAGTCCCATATCAATATCACTTATAGTTTTCATGAAGAAGTCGCTACAAACTTGTTTTTTAAAAACCTATTTTTAGATCTTGCGGCCATCTTGGATTTCACATCAACATGAATTTTTGCTAGGATCAACTAGACTTCATGGGCAACATTTCCGTAAAGTTTCATGAAAATCCATTCAGTAGTTTCAGAGGAGAAGTCGCTACAAAAAAAAGTTTACAGACAGACGGACAGACAAACGGACGGACAGACGGACTACGGACGCCGCACCACGGCATAAGCTCTGCTGATCTCTGAACAGTAGAGCTAAAAATGACAAAGAGAAAACAGAGAAGAAAGCAACATGTGACGTCACGGAAGATACAGATTCAGATGAAGAAGAAGACACAGGAGCATATGTACCAGATATATATTAACATGGGGACGCCCATTTGCCTGTAGTAAGAGAACAGACTACACCAGAGATAGTGTCAGAAATAGAGAAAGAAAAGAGAACAGAGATAACAGCTGATAAACCAAGTGTTTCTGACACTTCAGAAACTGTTACTGATTTTCCAGCTGAAGAACATAGAACAGAAACACCTTCAGAAGAAAATACACTTGGAGATGCAGAAGAGATAAGAAGTGGACTTAACGAAGAAACAGCAAGAAAGGAAATAGAAGTCATAAACGAAGAGGCTGAAGCAGAGACAGAAGAACATAAAGAAGAACAAAGAGTCCAAGAAGAAACAGTTAGACGGTCTCAAAGGACTAGAAAACAGCCAGCTTGGTTAGAAACTTATCACATTGACCAAGCGGTACTAGTTACAGAAGAAACGACAAGGCTAGACACGGTAAACAGACTCTTAAAGTCTGGCATACTACATACTTTGCCACCGGACATAGCGAACAAACTTCTAGATATAATTATGATGTAGTTAGCACATAATAGTAAGTACAGTTTAGAACAGAAACGTTTTAGTGTGTTTTATTCATTTATAGCACATAACACGGTTATGCGATATTACATTCTCATTCAATTTCTCATACTTTATTGTAGGGACACAATATCAGACAGAGGGGAGAGAACTTGTAAATGTGTTGTATTATGTCTATGTTATTTACAGTCAAGAATAACAGACATTTTTTCATTTAGTAGTATTACAGTTTCATCCTTCCAATTACACTTCATCAAGCAGAAATGATGAGACATCATTTTACAAGGAGAGGGAGGATGTAACCGGGTCATTTTGTTTAAAATGCTGTTTAATATTGTTTCCATTTCATTACAATTATTGCTTGTTTATAGGTTTCAAGGGAGAGTAATTTGTCAGTTTTTGGTTTCATTCTCTTGATGTTGTTGTCTCCCTTGATCTGAGTGAGTGGTTTTATTAGGCGGGAAA
>JAWPHD010018821.1:0-38250 GCA_037043455.1 Cyrtodaria siliqua
TGTAGAGTAAGTAGATTATTATTATTAGTTGTTGGGTTTTAGTAGAGTGGTGTGTATGTGTTATGTGTGTGAGTTGGAGGGGTGTGTGTTTTGTAATGAGTAAGGTAAATGGATTGGTTGTGATTTTTGATGTTTTTGAGGTGTTGGGGGAGGTTTAGGGAGTAGTAGGGAGTGGTGTATGGGGGGGGGGGGTGGGGTATTGGTTATTAATTGTGTTATGTGTATGTGGGATTGGTTTATATGTGGTTTAAGGGGGGTTGTATATTGGGTAGGGGGGTGTGTGGGGGGAGGGGTTGGGTGTGTAAGAAGGGGGAATGTGTTGTTTGGATTTGGGTGTTGAGTTGATGGTTGGGAATGTAATTGGGTGTGGTATGTTGTGTATGGGAGTTGTATTAGATAGGTTTGGGGGTTGGTTAGGTAGTGTGTAGTAATATAGGTAGTTAGAGGGTGGTTTATTATATAGAGGGGTTGTTGTGAAATTTGGTTGGAGGGGTAGATTAGAAGGATTTGGTATTGAATGAGAAGAGAAGGACTGAATTATTGGGTGAGGGGAGATGTGGGTGAGGAATATATAGGGTATGGGAGATTATAGGATGGAGGATTTTGTTGGGGTTGAAGTGTGTTGATGGATTTATTGTTTTGTATGTGTAATTTTGTTTTTAGTATTGTTGATGGTGTGTGGGGTTTGTAGATGGTGTTGTGGATAGATAGGATGGTGTATGATATAGGGTGTGGGGTGATTAAAACTAAAATATAAAATAGTAACATATTGAGTAGTAAGAAAGGAGATGAGGATAGTTTTAAAAATGTTTGGGGGATAGGTATGTGTATTAGGGAGTATGGGTTTAAAAATGACGGGAATGGGGTAGTAGAGAGAGTGTTGTGTGGAGGGGTCTTAGGTGAGGGTGGGGTGGGGTATGCGTCATCTGCCTGAGGTATTAAGAGGTGTTAAAAGAGGAAGTTGATGCTAAAGTGACTGTCAAATTTCGTACTTTACATGGCACACAAATAACACATGATTTTTTTGATGTTAATGCATGACCGTTTTTGGGACGAAATTCGGCCCCAGTTCCCCACCCCCTAAAGGTATTTATTTTTTTCCCTACTTTCCCTTGAAAAATTCCCCTTTAAAAAACAAGGGAAAAAGAAAATTTTAATAGAATTTAGAAGTTCAATACAGGAAAACAGCATACATTTGCAATTTGGAATGGTAAATTCTTGGTACCACTTAAATAATAAAACACTAATTTGTGTTTCTTAGAAATTCCCCTTTGATATTGAAAAACAATGGAAAATTCTGGGACAGTCAGAGCTATAACCTTAAAGACACATTCCCAATGCTAACTTGGTCATGAAAAAGCATGGGAAGCTTGAATATTTACAGCCAGCACGCTTCATGACTGATCAACTCCGGTATAAAATTGAGGCCCGCTCATAGTTTTTTATTTGTATAGCATTGCTATATAGCTTAACAACACTTTGTAATTTACTTTAATGAAGAAATATATGTTCATAATTTATAATTTAGCTTTTGAATACAAAATTCATATCGCAACAAATAAACATAGGTCTGTATGCAGCTGACTCCACGCTATAGTGTTGGTGGTATTTCAGAGTATTTGCAATAATTTAAGGGTGGTAGTTAATAGGTTTGCATTATGCTGCAAAGGCTCCAATATTGCCTGTAATACTAAAACATCCCAAAAGGTGTATAAACAACACGATGTATGTAAAAAGACATACATAGGAAATAAAACACAGTTGTTCCACACCTATCGACATTGCGGGTAACCAGTGCCGTACCAGACACAAATTGACACCGAGGCAAATAAATTTCGGGGTGGGGGAGGCCTTTTTCTGCATTTTTGGCATATACCATCAAGGATCGTCGTTTGACTGTTTATGGGACGAAATTCGGCCCCATTCCCCACCCCTAAATGTATTTATTTTCCCCCTTTTCCTGTGAAAAGTTCCCCTTTAAAAAAAAAGGAAAAAATAAAGAATTTTATTAGAATTTAGAAGTTCAATACAGGAAAACAGCATACATTTTGCAATTTGGAATGGTAAATTCTTGGTACCACTTAAATAATAAACACTAATTTGTGTTTCTTAGAAATTCCCCTTCGATATTGAAAACAATGGAAAATTCCTGGGACAGTCAGAGCTATAACCTTAAAGACACATTTTGTAATTTACTTTAATGAAGAAATATATGTTCATAATTTATAATTTAGCTTTTGAATACAAAACTTATCCCCCCCCCTCCCCCCCCCCTCCCCCCCCCCCCCCCCCCCCCCCCCCCCCCCCCCCCCCTATCATCCAACGTTATGTAACGTTTAGGATATCGAGTTTAATTCAGAATTTTTCACCTGCATTAATTATCGGTAATACGAGTGTGACCACCATTTGCACGAATATTATTGATTTCTCGATATCTTTACTTAAACAGGGAGGGGCGTTTCTGTTTTGGTCAGTATATAATTTTCTCCAGATAGGGTGATTATTCAACTTTACATCCATGCAATAAAATTCTGTGAGCATCAATGAAAATCAATGCTCAAGGCCTCTCAAGTTACCTACTGTTATACAACAAAATTCATTAAAAACCGTTCTGTAGGCTCCAACATGATAATTAGTGAACAACTGCTAATTGGATCTTGATGAAGATGTATTTATCCTTAATAATAAGTATTCAGACATACATTTGGCGATTATTTAGATTTTATTAGCAAATGATCTTGGTAATTGATTTAGGTTACAAATGGTTATTAGGGGAAAGTATCTGCTACTCTTAACCAAAGAGAGATAATAATTTGGCATTTTAATAAGTTTCAGCAGTTGCAGTTATAAAATTTGTAACTGTTTAAGGTTAGAGCTCTGACTGGAAAGAACCAGTACTGTACATCTGCCGCTATCCGTAAGAGTCTACTTTTTTGTTAAATCTATATTTGTTTTTGTTAAGGGCCGGAGTTGTCCTCAATTCAAGAAAGGATATAAAAGCCACTGCCCGACTGGACCATGGAGATTGTAAGGGTAACAATGTAGGGACCCTCTGTATAGCCTTTCGTAAAAATAGAATCGTACACAAGAAGAGCGCCGGCGTCTAAATCGCGGCATGTTTTTGTTCCCGGAAATTAGGGAAGCTAAGCGAAATTAATGAGTAAGCCCGACTCATTCGTGCTGAACCTGGAAGTACATGAACCTAGTCAATTTCCGTAAATGTTACATTTCAACCACAGGAAATGGACTAGGTAGCTTGAGTTGCAATGTTTTTTATTAAATAATCGGAACAATGACGGGACAAGCAAATGGCTAACTGTTACGGGAACTTGCCGTTGCGATCGGAACTGCCTCAAACACTTCTTGATCATTCTTTCCGATAATATACGGAAATTAGTGAGTTCGACAATTGTAAACAAGAGCGCCGTCTAACGGGGCATTATACGCCGGCCCATTTCCTTAAGGTTAGTACGTTAGTTAAGGTTAAACCTATTTTATTTATTTCATGATTGTGAAACAAGCCTGTGGCTTATATATTGGGTTATTATGGTTATTATGTTATAAGCGTTTTCCAGGTGAGAACATGACATTGACATATTTATTTTTTTTAAAAGCTATATGTTGGTGCCAGGTGGCTACTTTAAAAGGGTTTGGTGACCTTTACGTTTGACCGGATTTCGTTTTAACAATGCATTGCACTGGTGAAGTTTCAAGAGTGGAAATGTTATGAAGCAAAATGTAAAAGTCTATATAAAAATAAAGGTGACCTTGACCTACTGACCACAGAAACAATAGGGTTCTTGTCACCTAGGACAATACATCAACAAATTGTGTGAGTGTTGGTTTTATTATTTTAAAGTCGTCATCAAGAATTAGGGTATTTTTATATGAAGTCATGTTGACCTTTAACTCTGACCTAAAACAATAGGATCTTCAGCTAGTGCAATGTATCTATTAAGTTTCATGAGTATGTGTTATGGTTTCGAAGTTATCGTCCATATAAGGTCATGGTGACCTTGACCATTGACCTACTGACCCTATACTGACCCTATAAAACAATAGGGATCCTCTCATCTACGGTAATGCACGAATAAAATTCCATGAGTGTAGGTATTCATATGACCGTGGCGTGGCCTATTAGTGGTAGAGCATCCGTGTTGCATGCAGGAGGTCGTGGGTTCAATCCCCGGCCGGGTCATACCAAAGACTTTATAAAAATGGTACTAGTAACTCCCTTGCTAGGCGCTCAGCATATAAAGGATAGTTCTAAGACTGGTCTGCCCAGTGTGGGTATAATGTGATTGGTAGGGTATCATGTCCTGTGTCTACAATGTGTTATTACAGTGTGGCAGGACCTGTGTGGTTCCGGGGCAAAGAATAGGGCCACTGCAGATCCCGTTGGAGGGTAGGCAGAGGGGTAGACTCCCCCAATTCATGTTTATTTTATGTTTTTTTGTTCATGCTCAAAAAATCTCTTTATCAGGACCCCTGCATTGTTTCAGGTGCCATCTCGCTCACATCACTAAAGCAGTGGCAGAAAAACAATAAATGTGACTCCAGCATACATGCAGTGTCTACAATAGAATTTGCAGCAACTCTGCAGTTCTGCAGGTGAGAAGGTTCTAGGCCCATTTTCCATGTTTTATCCGATGTATATCGATGATGCACATGAGCCTGGCATGTTCATTCCTGTTAGGCGCCATATAACCTTTCATGTATTGTTGCGCTTAAAACCCAACTCAATTCCAGTGTGGCAGCATTATAAAATTGAGCATGGAGCTCACTGTCTCAAGTAGACAACATCGTGATACAACTGAGATGTTAAAAGCGACGTTAAACCTCATACATACATACATATTCATTTCGAAGTTATTGTCTGAAATGTGTATTTCATATACGGACATGATGACCTTGACCTTTTACCTATAACCCAAAAACAGCTGATGTCCTCCTCTCACCTAGGGCATTGCACCTATAGTTTCAGGAGTGTAGGTGTAATGGTTTCAAAATTACGGTCTGGAATTAGAGTCATGATGACCTTTAATCTACTGATCCCAAAAACAATAAGGATCCTCCTCCATACTAGGGCAATGTACCCATAAAGTTTCATAAGTGTTGGTGTAATGGTTTGAAAGTTACTGTCCGGAATGTGTATTTCCATACTGTCAAAAGGTGATCTGACGCCATGTGTTCGAATTGCACGCATGTTATTAACTTCTGCATCCATTATTTGCCATTTACAAAGTAAAAAAAGGGGTTACACAGTTTCAGTATAGATCCTTTCAAGTTCGTAACATGAACCGTGAAAGAAATCGTCCCGTGTTTTTTATATTTTCACTTGACCTTACTTCCTTGGATCGCTACTTCCTTTTACATTGGGCTTGTTTCGGATTTCTTCCTCAAGCAAAAAGACGGTAAAATGGAAACAGTTTTTATGGAATAAAATTCATTAATAATAGTGTTTATCAGGTAGGATAACTTATGTATTTATAGCCAAAATACTGTAGTAAGGCCAAAAAAAAAAGCCTGTGTTTCCAGTGCCCGACCGACCCTATTTTAAGGCTATTTTTAAAACTTTTTATAAAAGAAAATTAATTTGTTCTGAACAATGATTTATCACACTATATCGAGGTAAACTGACATCACAGAGGAACTTTCAGTTGTATCATCAACTTTATGGGGTTTATGAGATAAATACATGTAGAATCTCACAATATCTTGCTCCAAAAAAAAAAGATGCCTACCGACCTACCCTATATTTTTAGAGCATGCAATAGGAAACACATCTAATTTTATTTTGGCCTAACCGCTTTTCTTTGCAATGACTTACATCACCTTCCATGACATAGTTTGGATTTCCTTCTGTACTTTAGTGTTCTATTTTCCTTTTTACGATTTTCACAATTTGTAATATCCTCGAGTATCCTATTCTCGAGGTAGCTTTTATTTTGCATATTTTTCCGGGACTATGAAGCGCATTGACACATGATCAGCCGGTGTTTACAGTCAAAGGGTTGGTTAGCTATTTGACGAGGTAAGAACAAAATAAAAAGCAAAATAAAGCTAAGTTATTATTTATTGAAGTCATATAATATGTATATGTCTATTTTATAGTGTTTTTTTTTTCACTAATTGATATATACATTAAACCAAATGCTAAGTACCTACCTAAGAATATGTCAATAATATTCTCATTGTTTTGTGTATTTTGAGCTTGACTAGAGATACGGTTAAACTGCAAAAAAAACTGCAAAATAACGAGTGTAAATCGTCTGCTTTGATTGCATGAACATATTTTAAAACTTTTTAAGTCGATGTGTTTTCTTAGAAATAAGTTATAACACTTATACAACTGGGTGTATAGGATTTTATTAAGTATTTCGAATTAGTGAAGCTTTCGATGTTCCTTATTCTAAAATATGCCAGTTAAAATTATTTTGACATCATGTTTTACTAGCATTACCACTACAAATGCGTTTGCAAAAGAATTTTTTGAAATATTTAATGTTAACGCTGAATTACAGTTACTTGAATTTCAAACAATATTCAATTTAAAGGGAGGTAATTTAAGATTATCCATATTTCATTTTTTTAGACGGAAAATCTGCGATAAATGGGTCAAAGTTTTATGTTTTCTATTATTTCATACCAATTTTAAGAATTTTATATCTTTAAGCGATCTTTGACTCATAATATGTGTAAATTTATCGGCACATTTCATGTTTTCATATAAAGGGAGGGTAACTCTCAAAATATGTAACAATTTAAACAGAAAATAAATGTTTTACAAGCTATGGGTCAAAACAAAATACTTATCATATATCTATTCTAAAATATATTTAAAATAAGAAAATTAGTTAAGATACAAAAGTTGATATTTTGTCCAGTGTACGTATATATCTATTTTATAGGTGTTTTTTCACTAAAATTTTCAGGTTTTTAACCTCTTGTTTAAAATGGATAGATAGATTCATAATCCAATACTTTTTTCTGTTTGCCAACATTTTCAAAAAGAACGACAACTCTTGTTATCAGCATGACTAATTGCTTGCTTAATTGATTCCAGACTTTCCGCTTATTTAGACTGGCACGCTGATTTGCACATCTCCAGAATTTAGCCAAATATCGTAACCATTTCTCTGATGTAAATATTCGTAACTTCAATAATAAAGGCTGGTACGCGTTATATGTTGACCTTATGCGTAAATTAAATTGTCAGTGGGTATTCGGTACGCGTGAAAATTACGATTCATGCGTTTTTTAAATATTTTCAAGGGTATTTTACACGGATGGGGCTCTGTAGGTTGGTAAGTAGGTAGGTGGGTGGGTTGGTGGTAGCTAGGTAGGTAGGTGGGTGGATGGGTGGGTAGGTAGGTAGGTAGGTAGGTAGGTAGGAAAGCCTTCTCTGACCCTAAAAGCCATTTTTTCCCTTTTTTGGGGGGTCAGAGACTCCTATAGTGAAAACCGGCGGATTACTAAAAACACAGTCATGCACTTTTAAAGATGTTTGCGGCATCAGGTCGATTTTTTACGATAATTTGGCTTGACTGATCAATCAATTAATGTTTATTATACCAAGACTGCACCTTTATCGAGTGTAGTGACACAATAAAACATTTATGTTTTGAAGTACACTTTTATTTACTATATCCGCCAAATTGTCATTTTGAATATTAATCAAATTGCCGTGATATTCTCGCGCGCGAGGTGAAGGCATTTATATTCCCCTCATCAAATAATTCCACTATCAACTGACAACATCAAGTTTTTTTTTAAGTGGAACGAATTCTCATCGGAGCATAATTAAAGTCTACACTTTAAAGATAAACAATTGGATGTTGTTGAGAGAACTGTAAGTGCGAAAAGGAAAAGTTGGTCGCAGTTTTAAAATTGTTTGAATTTTGCGGGACATATTTATCGGCGCACCAATCACGACATTTGAACTGAATAATAACTAATGTTGGAAATTTAATATAACAAATATTTCGGTTCAAATAGGTTATGCCGTGGTGCAGTGTACGTCGTCCGTCTCTCCGTCCGTAAACTTTTTTTGTAGCGACTACTCTGAAACTACTGAATGGATTTTCATGAAACTTTACAGAAATGTTGCCCATGAAGTCTAGTTAATCCTAGCAAAAATTCATGTTGATGTCAAATCTAACATGGCCGCCAAATCTAAAAATAGATTTTCAAAAAACAAGTTTGTAGCGACTACTTCTTGAAAACTATAAACGATATTGATATGGGACTTTTTCTAAAATGATCAGTATGACATGATGTTGGTCCTTGTCGAAAATCGTTTTGATTTGATGTTAAACATGGCTGTCAGCGGCCATGTTTTTTTACATAAAGTTATCTAGTAAAAACTTGTTGCGACTACTCCTCTGTAACTACTTCATGGAATTTCATGAAACTTCACAGGAATGTTGCTCTTGATGTCTAATTGATCCTAGCAAAATTCAAAATGGCCGCCATGGCTAAAAATAGATTTTCAAAATACAAGTTTGTAGCGACTACTTCTTGAAAACTATAAGTGATATTGATACGGGACTTTTTCTAAAATGATCAGTATGACATGATGTTGATCCTTGTCAAAAAGTATTTTGATTTGACGTTAAACATGGCCGCCAGTGGCCATCTTTGTTTACATATAGTTATATAATGAAAACTTGTAGCGACTTCTCCTCTGAAACTACTTGACAGATTTTAATGAAACTTCACAAGAATGCTGATCTAGCTATCAAAAACCTATCAGTAGAGCTTCAAGGTCATTGACCTCTTGTTACTATAGGAGTTCCTGACCGTACACAGCTAGATGAAATATTAAAATCGTAAAAAGGGCTGGTAAGGTCAGAGAAGGCTCGGATTAGATGGGTCTGTGTCAACTGAAAGTGTATCGTGTTACTAAAAATAGAACAGTCGGTGCTCGCTGAAGAGCTCGATGAGAAAAAGTTCTATGGAAGTTAATTTGGGTCATATAAGTGACCTAAAGTTAGTTAAAAATAAAAACGAATACAAATCATATTGTATAAAAAAAAACATCAGTGAATGTAGAAAATAAACTATGGAATATAAGTTATTCATTGTTTTGTACACCATCATATAATTTATGGTTTATAGGCGAAAAAAAGTTTTTCTTGGTAAGTATTGCCTGGATTTTTTTTATTTAATATACATGTATATACGTTTGTGCGAGATATTTATTTAGAATGAGATATTTTGACATATCAAACAGTTGATTCAGTTTCGTTTTGACAAACAAAATAGTGACGAGACTATTTATGTATATGCGTGTCCTGTATTACACACCTTATGGGGGAAAATACAGTTATGACGTCATTAGCTTCTTTTTCAAAACTACGAGTACTGGAGTAGTTTTTTTAACTGATAAAACTTGACCGACACATTACATTTTGAATTTTTTTAATTGAAAATATGGGAACTTTATTGGAAACCTTTGCTGTTTTGATGCAACTAATTTGGATTATCACTGGAGGAAAATTGAAACAGGTTAGATGCGTGTTTGTGTTCATTTTGTATTGGCGATTGCTTAGTAACGCCAGGATGTTTTTGTTCATTCATATGGTACTATTGTATATGCGAAGTGCTCGATAAGGACTATTTTGTTTTGACCGCTAGCATGGCTGTTTTTTCCGAAAAATAATATTAATATGGGTATGGGCAGTGAAGAAATGTGAAAAATGTAATTTAAAGGATTATGTATTATTAACCCTTAACCCGCTAAGCACGACTATAATAGCCTTTGCGTCCATTGTAAACCCAGATCAACCTGCGAGTAACTCGCAGGCTGGTCAAGGTTTACAATGTCTGGCTGCTGATCAGTTGTTTTCCCTCAAAACACCCATTTGTCACATAAAAGGAATGGCATTAATTCAAAGGAAGAACAGTCCATTATATATATATATATGTAAGAAATAAAATATTTCCAGCGGGTTTGTATTGTCCCAGATCAATACCTGGCGGGCGCGACTTGAAGATCATCGATACCAAGGGCCGTAGGCTCCCGGTTTTGATGTGTTTCAAGTCCCAACCACCAGGTTTAGATCTCGCACAATACAAACCCGCTGAATATATTTTATTTGTTATCTAACATGGATGTTTTATCTAACTAATTGTTTATGTATTTAATACTCACATTTTCGAGTGATTGAAGATAATACAAATTGTCACTACTTATCTCTCAGCAGTCAGCATCAAGAAACACCAAGAGAAGAAATATACAGCTGTATCCTAGGTTAACTCATTATCCCCACCTTTTTTGAAAAAAAGTGGGGATCATGTATTCCTGTCCGTCCCTACTTATCTACTTACGTACGTATGTACGTCCGTGTGTAATGTTGTGTAACTCCTTCTAAACCACTAGGGCATAATTCAACCAAGTTTAGTATTTGACTTCCCCCACATCATGACAACGTGCAAGAGCAACATTATTTTTGACACTGCCCCAAGGGGGTCCGCCCCAGGGGTCAAAAGTTTAAATACACTAAAAATTCAACTACACTTATTATTTTTTATTGTTTTTGCATTAAAATTGGTATTTATACCCATCTGTGTAAGATACACAACATATCAAACGGATTTTTTATTTCAACCTCCGATGTGCGACCGGGGGTTGGGCGAATGTCATGGGGGGGGGGGGGGGGGGGGGGGGGGGGGGGGTAAAATCTTGTTTTTATTATTTCTTATAAATTCAACCAAACTTTGTGTAGTACTTCACCAATCATAACGACGTGCAAGAGCAGCATTATTTTTGACCCGCCCAGGGGTCAAAAGGTGAAATACACTAAATATTCAACTACACTATTGTTTTTTATTGTTTTTACATACAAATTGGTATTTATACCCATCTGTATAAGATACACAACATATTGGAAAACAGAGCTAGGGGAGATAATCCATGCATCTCTGACTTGCACTTCAAAAAGGTGTGGGATCTGCGATGGCTCACCGTCGACTACATCTAGTTTAAATTTATCGTTTGAATGCAAGCTCGCTTTTTAAAAACGTAATCCGTTGTTTTGGATGTTTTCTGACGTCACAAACCGTTAAATTCGACGCCCTAACATTTTAAAGTTCGGAGGTCTTGGTAGGAATTTTTAAAAAATGATACAGTAACAAATCAGCATTGAGCATTTCAATAAACTATGTTCGATTTACAGCATCATTATGAATAATGTTAATGTTGGAATAAAATCTTTCAAAGTTATCAGTTTTCATGTCATTTTGTTTAAAAATTGCGACGGCCGTTTTAGATTGTGCATAAACGACCAGGATAGGGTTTGTTGTTATTAGGTCTTTAACCCCAAGATTTCAGACGTACTTTGGATGCCAAGGGTTAAGTTATTTTGAACCCCAAGGACTTCATTTCCGTATTGAAACAAGACATTTTTTCAAATACAAAAGATTTTTCGACTGAAACAATCAAATTACTCTCGCATTTAACTACATTATAAAATCCAAGTGATAGTAATTCAGGACAGGGACACTTACAATAAGTCAGTCTCTCTTCCAAAACTATTCCATCTTACCTGTTGTGTTGTCCAGTATTTGAGCTGTTGTGTTGTCCAGTACTTGAGCAAAAGTGAGCACAATTAATATAATGCACACAGAGACACACCCAAGCAAATGTTATGATTTCATTTATCCAATCAGAATCACATCTACAATGTATTCATCCAATGAAAACTTCACAAATGCAGTTTTAATTTTAGAAGTCACAGAAGAGGTCTTGACCAGTTAAACAAAATTAAGCAAATGTTATGATTTCATTTATCCAATCAGAATGTCACACCTACAATGTAATCATCCAATGAAAACTTCACCAATGCAGTCTTAAGTCACAGAAACTGTGGGTTTGACCAGTTTAACAAGTTTACTAGTTTAATTACACACTTTGCACATGTTGCATGGTTAAATACTGACCACAATGAAAACAAGATCGCTCACCTGCTAATCATGGGCAATAAGTCTGTTGTGTCTAGTCTGGCATGTGTGTTTTTAGTCCCCTATCGGTCCCGGTGGGGACTATAGGTTTGCACCCTGTCCGGACATCCGTCCGTCCGTTCGTCCGTCCGTCTGTTCGCCGTCCTTTCGAAATGCTTGTCCGGGCCATATTTTAAATACTATAAGACTTTGAGATACCAAACTTGGTATCTTGGGATAGCGGTGTGTCGCGTACCAAAAAAAGGTCACTGACCTTGACCTGTGACCTCGTGCATAGAAAATGCTTGTCCGCGCCGTTTTTTTCAATACTATAACACTTAGAGATACCAAACTTGATATTTGAATACATCTTGGGATAGCGGTGTGTCACATACCAAAAATAAGGTCACAGTGACCTTGATCTGTGACCTCTGTCATAGAAAATGTTTCGAAAATGCTTGTCCGGGCCATATTTTCAATACTATAACACTTTTGAGATACCAAACTTTGTATGTGGATACAACTTGGGATAGTGGTGTGTCACGTACCAAAATAAAGTCACTGTGACCTTGACCTGTGACCTCTGTCATAGAAAATGCTTGTCCGGACCGTTTTTTAATACTATAACACTAAGAGATACCAAACTTAGTATGTGAATACATCTTGGGATAGCGGTATGTCGCGTACCAAAATAAAGTCATTGTGACCTTGACCTATTACCTCTGTCATAGAAAATGCTTGTCCTGACCGTGTTTTCAATAATATAACACTTAGAGATACCAAACTTGGTATGTAAATACATCTTTGGATAGCGGTGTGTCGCGTACCACTGGTAGTTGTTTTTTAGCCAGTAGAGCTAAAAAAAACAACTACCAGTAGCCTGAATTACAGTTTACCAGCCCCGGACTTCGGGCTAGTGGGTTAATTCGAAGACTAGGCGGCCATCTTGAATTTCCGGCTGACCTGAATTTTTGCTAGGATCAACTAGACATCAAGAGCAACATTCCTGTGAAGTTTCATGAAAATCCGTAAAGTAGTTTCAGAGGAGTAGTAGTCACCACAAGTTTTTCCTCTATAACTCTATGTAAACAAAGAATACCAATGAACTTTGGTTAGGATCAACTACATGTCCTGCCAGTCATTTTGGTAAAGGTTCCAAATCAATCACTTATGGTTTTTGAAAAGTAGTCGCCACAAAACCGCATTTTTTTTAAATCTATTTTTAGGCATGGCGGGCATCTTGAATTTGTGGCCGACCTGAATTTTTCTAGGATCAACTAGACATCAAGAACGACATTTATAACTGTGAAGTTTCATGAAAATCTGTCTGTAGTTTCAGAGGAGTAGTCACCACAAAAAAAGTTTACGGACGGACGATGGAGTTGAGCTACAAATGAGTTTATTTTGTACTATTTTGAGATAGTGGTAATCCGACTGATTCTTGACTAAGAAGCCTGTATGTTTTGTTTTTGTTTTCAGCGATAATAGAATTCTATTTTTTGCAATGATCTCTTGTGGAATGTCATATTTTACTATCAATTACTAAATAACTGATTGTTGGCCACAATTGATCATGGACCAGTAACAGCGGAGTTAGGCCTTTGATTTAGTTAAAAATGCTATGTTTTGCCTCGTTAAGATGATAGGGCCTTCATTTTTCATGCGATCTTTATGAAACTTTACCAGATTTTTAATATCAATAACAGCTCGGACAAGTTTGAAACCAGCCAGATCGGACCAGTAACTGGAGTTATGGCCCTTTATTTAGTTAAAATCCTATATTTTGCCTCGTTAAGACGGTAGGGCCTTCAACTTGATCCGATCTTTACGAAACTTTACCAGATTGTTATCAATAAAAGCTCAGACAAGTTCGAAAACCAGCCAGATTGGACCATTTACATCGGAGTCGTGGCCCTTGATTTTCTGAAATATGCTATATCTTCACCTCATTAAGACGAAAGGGCCTTCATTTGTCTGGATTTCATTGAAACTTTGCAGGGATGATCAGTACCAAGCCTAGTTGTACATAGTCACCGTGTTCCAGTTGAATGATTTTGGCGGAGTTATAGCCTTTTAAAGGTTTTAATACACAAACTTTGTTCTGACTAGTTCTCCTGAACCCCTGCTGGATCAATTCCATGTCTAGTTGTGCAATAGTCACCGTGTTCCGGTTGAATGATTTTTGGCGGAATTAGGCTCTTTAAAGGTTTGAAAACACAAACTTTGTCTGATCTACTTCTCCTGAACCCCTCGCCAGATTTCAATGAAACTTTGCAGGGATGATCAGCACCAAGCCTAGTTGTGCATGTCATTGTCGTGTTCCGGTTTACAGATATTTGGCAGAGTTATGGCCCTTTAAAGGATTTTGATACCACATTTTTTTCCCTGGCTCGATATAGACGAAACTTGACAAGGATGATCAGTATCAAGCCTAGTTGTGCATATCATCGCCTTATTTTGGTTTAATTATTTTTCTGACAGAGTTATGGCCCTTTAAATGTTTTAATACGCAAACTTTGTCCAGATTGGTCTCTTCTGAACTCTGCCAGATTTTAGCGAATCTTGGCGGGCATGATTATATTACTAAGCCTAGTTGCACCTGTCTTTGCCATGTTCTGGTTGAATGAATTTTGGCATAGTTATGAGCCCTTAAAGGTTTTAATACACTAACTTTGTGTAGACTAGTTCTCCTGAACCTCCGGCTGGATATCAACGAAACTTTGTATATCATCACCATGTTCCGGTTGAATGATTTTGAAAGACTTGTGGCCCCTTATACATAAACTTTATCTTGAGCCAGTAGAGCGTCCACAGGCCCTCTTGGGCCTCTTTTTAATTTATGTAGTTTGGCTATAGGAAAATATACGGGTATACATTGAGTATTTAAGAATTCAGGCTAATGACACAAAAAAATAATTCAAAGATGGTGGCCGCCACGGCTAAAATAGGTTTTAAAAACGCGATATCGTGCCAGCAGCCATGTTTGTTTATATAAAGTTATATAGGAAAAAAATTGTGGCGACTATACTCCTCTGAAACTGCAAATAGAATTTCATGGAACTTGACAGCAATGTTGCTGTTGATGTCTAGTTGATACTAGCAAAAATTCTGGTTGGTAGGAAATTGACGATGGCTGCCACTGCTAAAGATAGGTTTTAAAAACGCGGTTTTGTGGCGACTACTTCTCAAAAAACATAAGTGATATTAATTTGGAACCTTTACCAAAACGACTGCCACGACATGTAGTTGGTCCTATCCAAAGTTTGTTTTGATCTGGATGTCAAACAGGGCCACCTGCGGTCATCTTTGTTTACATAAAGTTATATATGAAATACTTGTGGCAAATACTCCTATGAGACTACGCGAAGGATTTCATGAAACTTAACAGAAATGTTGCTCTTGCTATCTAGTTGATCCTAACAAAACTGCAGGTCGGACGGAAATTCAAGATGGCCGCCATGGCTTAAAATAAGTTTTTAAAAAACAAGTTTTTAGCAACTACTTCTTGAAAACTATAAGTGATTTTGATATGGGATTTTTTCTAAAATGATCAGCATGACATGATGTTGGTCCTTGTTGAAAATTATTTTGATTCAACATTAAATTGCTACCAGCGGCCATCTTTGTTTACATAGAGTTATATAGTCAAAACTTGTAGTGACTTCTCTACTGAAACTACTTGACAGATTTTCATGAAACTCACAGGAATGCTGATCTAGCTATCAAAACCTATCAACAGAGCTTCAACGGCATTGACCTCTTGTTTTATATACATGTACATGACTTACAAAGAAAGCTACATAGCTTACACAAATCACTCTGCATGGCACAGATGATCATAACCTCTCACGTACAATGCAGAAACGGGGACGCGAACCCAAGCTGTATTCGTCTAGTGACATTGGGGAGAAGTGGGTGAGTTCAAGTATGTTACCCAGACATGATTTGATGTTTTGTACTGCATCCGTGGTTGACGGGGTAAAAAAAGACGCTGCGTTGGAAACCATGTCAATGCTGCGGGTTCCAATCCCACTGGGAGCTCGACTTGTAAGTGTCGATTCTTACAGACGACGGGAAGTATATATAGTATGTTTCTTACATGTTCTACCCAGGAATAAGTGAGTGGTCTGCTTCCACCACTAAAAAGAATAAATACATAGCCTAAAATGTGTTGGAAAATGGCGTTACACACCAAACAAACAAAACAAATACATGTTTTTCAATTGCCCTTAAAAAAATAATTCTTATCTGTCCATGTGGTAAGTAGCATACACATTTAGTTCAAGATCATGCAGTTTTCATCTCCAGTCATACTCCTAAACCCTTCTTCTTCTATTTGTTCTGAGTAAAGAGCTAATTTGCCTATGTGTTTTCAATAGACCATTTGTTACACATTAAAATATTGGTTACATGTTCAAGGTCAGTGTGAATACTGGTATAGTTTTGGTGTTCATTTCAATAAGTTGTACAACAATTTCAGATAATGAGATGAAACTGTTACCGTATCATTAATATATTGGGTGTGAACATCACTTAAGTTTTAGGTCAAGCATCTTGCGCAAGACGTTTTCCCTTTGCTTTGTCTGTCTGATGGGGATGGTAAATACATATACAAGGTCCAAACTACCAACGGCTATCCTGTCTGCATGTTAAATAAGTATTACAATCTTTTTGACAGTAAGAGTAGGACAGGGTTTCATGATTGTTTTGTATTCTTGACCTCTCATTGAGGTGACTCTAATAACCATAATGTCCTGATGATTGTTTTCATTTGCATTCCAGTGTTTTTTAATGAGTTGAGCTCGCTATAAGGCAGTGCCTGCTATAAGGCAGTGCCTTATTCATATTATTTGGTAAAAAGTTTTAGACCTATAAGCACCAGTTATATGACCCGCATTTTAATGTACCTTCAGATCCCGTCCCGAGTTTTAGTAGCCACCCGATTATAGGACGTCATTTCCGGAAGAGCAGTTTTGCTAAGATTTGAAAGTCATTATCAGATTACGTTTTAAATCTGTTTTACGTGTATTTCGGCATCGGTTTAGTGTTAAAGAGGATCGGACTCGTTAGCTACTTTGAGTCAGTATGTTTTAGGACAGACAATTACCAACCGGTTACAATATAATTCGCAATATTTCAAAATACAGCATGGACTTGTAGATATGGCACCAGGAGATATACTGCGTTTCAACGACCGCAGAACCAGGGAGGACACCGATTATACAAACCAGCAGCCCCTCAGAATGTCTACAAGTACTCCTTCTACCCTCGTACCACACGCGAATGGAATGTTCTGCCAACTGCAATCACCGACATCAGTTCATTAGAAGACTTCAAGGCTGCTCTTGACACCACCACTGCAGCCTTATTCTTCCGAGCGTAGTATCATCAGCGCCATGAACATAGTTTTAATTGTAAAATACCATCGTGTTTAACATTTTGGCGGATGATCGCTGTCTCATTACCTCAGTAAGGTCAACATTACAGTCTAAGAAGACTCCTGATTTTTTATTGGAAGAAGAAGAAGATTTTAAACGGTGTTTTTTTACTTATTGCCATATTGGGGCGCTTGTTTCGCCGTTTCAGCCAAATGTTTGTCTGCAATAACTTGAGCAATTTAAATAATACTACATCAGTTATATATCATTAAAACTGCCATACAATGTAAAACCATTTTTGGATAAAAAGTCTAAAAAAAAATAATATTTTTTTGAAGTTTTCCGTGCAGCAGAGTTTTGCATTGAACATGACCCGTCAAAAACAGCTTTCGCACATTTCTTAACCAATTTTGAAAAGTAAGGTATTTTTATTTACCACTAAAATTGTCTATTTCACTGATATACAACTTATTTAGATAGTAGATCTTAAAAGTCCAAAAAAACTTTGGCTGAAACAAGTGCCCCAAACAATAGTACATACATGTATACTGTATGTAAAAAAAATGTTTTGTGTAAACATTGGTAACAATGTAAAAGCGTGTTTGAAAGTTGCAATAATATAAATATGGTTTGGAACAGATTTGTTGAGTTGTTATTTGAAATAACTGTTGCTTTTTATCCTGGGCCAGTCTACGTCTAGCATAAAAAAGTGTCTCCTATGCACTTTTGTATTCTTATTCTGACGTTCTTTGTAACTGCATATACGGCTAATTGCCAAATGTTGTGAAAAACACGACTGGAAAAACCGCTCCAACACCCATGTGAATTTTGAACGAAATTGAGCAACGTGTCGGAGTCCTGTGCTTAAAACGTGACGCTAATCTAAGAAATCAATTTACCGTTTTCTATTGGGTTTTATTCTTTCGGATTCATTTTATACATTTAATATTTTTATTTTTTTTCGTCCCACTATATATGTGTCAAGTGCGCGTCTGTGTCAACATGACATGTATACGCATGCGCATACGCCAGATCACTAATGGCAATTTCCACTGCGGATAACATGGCACTCAACTGCGTGGTATGCAATGTACCAAGTATAAAGTTTTCGCGTCTTAAGTTAGTTTTGGGTAAGGGTCGAAGGCTGTCGGGATATTTATTATATAATCTCCCTTACACTTTCTCCTAAAGGAAATAAATAACATGTAGACTGAAAGGAAAAAAAAACGCAACACGGGGAATTTCCACTATATATTGTATAACTATACTGCACACTTAATTCCATATATATATTCCAAGGAAATTCCAAGATGTTTTGTAAAAAAAAAAGTTGCAGTTAGAGAAACCACACAACTGTGATGTTGTAGACGTTTTAATCACAGTACACGTTGTAACAAAAAATTCATATATGTTGAATTTCCACTTTGAAAAACTGAGCCAGTTCAGTCAGTATTGTAGTTTGCAAAACTGTGCATCCTAAGTTTGCGCCAAACGCGAACTCTGTCAATGATGAAAAACATAATTATTTTAATACAGATATGTCTACACATGCTTCTCTTTAAAACAGATATGTGTACACATGATTTTCTTCAATACAGATATTCGACACATGATTCTCTTTAATATAGATATGTGTACACATGAATTTTTTAAATACAGATATGTGTACACATGAATTTCTTTAATGCAGATATATGTACATTTGATTCTCTTTAATAAATGTATATGTACACATGATTATTTTAATACAGATATGTGTACACATGAATTTTTTTTAATGCAGATGTGTGTACACATGATTCTATTTAATACAGATATGTGTATGCATGATTCTATTTAATACATATATGTGTATGCATGATTCTCTTTAATACAGATATGTGTATGCATGCTTCTTTTTAGTACAGATATATGTACACATGATTCCCTTTAATACAGATATGTGTACAAGATACTTAGAGTACATATTAATGACGGCTTAAAATGTGATAATTATGTAAGGTTTATTCGCAACAACCATTGCTGTAACGATTGTTATCGAGAACAAAATCACTGATATTTGCAGAGTTGTTTTTTTATAAATGAAAATGTTCAACGCATTGTGCTTTAGCAAATGTTATATGAAAATCATGCATTCATTCACAGTTGAAAACAATGTTAACCACATCAAGTGGTTAGTTTTATGTGATCGATAAGAAAACATTTGCATTACAGAAACCACGTGACTTTTTGTTCAGACTTACGACAAAAAAGAATCAATAAAGCGCTCAATTCAGTATGTTTATGTTTCATAATCTTCAACAATACAGACAGATATAATAGTCAAACAGGAAATGTAACATTCAAGGACCTTAATATGTAACAACTTGTGTTTAACTAATGCACTCATTCCCTTGCAAAATGAGCATTTTCATCCGAAGCAAAGGGTAATTCGCTTCATCCAGTATTTTCTGAGATTAACTTTCCTAAAATATTCACTGTCATACACTTTATTTCTTTTCCAAGACACAATTCGTTAACTGTTAAGAAAATTATGAAGCAAACCCATACCAAGATCTAGCGCTTTATTGGTAATTTATTGACTTGAGTCCGACCAAATATTTATATACAAACCGCTCAACGCATCAAAAAACGGGGGGAATGATGGAAAGCTCGAACCTGCTACTGGATAACACAAAAGGCAGCACCCGCCTATAACGCCACAGCAGCCAATGGTATCATTGTCTCGGGAGGCATCGAAAATACCAAACATACCGAAAACGTTCAGCATCAGCACCGCCAACGACGTGGATTGTAAAGCTAGAACACTGTTATCCAGATCTGTCAAACAGACTCTCCCCCACTTCCCCCACCCCACCCCTTGGTGGGCGCATGGAAGGGGGTTAAACCAGGTTCTAGGGTGCGCCAAACTCACTCTCATCCTATTGTCATCCCAATAAAACGTGACAATGTACATAATAGGCTGTCTAGGTTTAACGCGTAGATGGTCATGTATATATGAATATAAAAACAACAGAAGCCTAAAAAGCCACAGAGCAAGTACTCAATGACTTGGCAGAAGCCAGATCAGCAAGAGAACAAACATTAAGGGCACGACAAGACAAGAGGTAAGACAAACATCAAACGCTACCGCCCTTTCAAGTCTGGTTTCATATATCTGCCTCTATATCTTCCCTAGGACTGCAGTGTAAATGTTTCGGAATAATATGGAAATTCTCAAGAAATAATGTCTACTAAATTGTGAATTTAGAATTATTGCAATTAAGTGAGTGTGATTTTGTAAGTTAATGGAATTAGATTAGACAACATAACGCGTCCGAATTGTCTTAAACTGTATTATCCAAGCCACGAAACGACTGTTCACACACGGACGGTCCGAGTTTCTAATTCGTAAAAAGTTATATCTGATACGGCATTTCCTAATGGTTTCGATTCTCCTGACACCTTTATAGAAGAAAACAAGAGTTGTACCGTTGAGTTTTACTGTTTGAAAGTTATAAAAAAAAAAAGAACTGACAAGATACATTTAAATATTACCATTATTGTCGGAATACGCTAAGCATGAGTTATCACTCCCTCCGCAGCAATGGTAGAACAACCCAAATGAATCACACTCGGCGTTTAATACCCATTTCGGCGTGAAGAAACCCACAGAATGTAGCACGAATGCCGGAAACGTGATGCAGCACATGACGGCCAATCCTGATTTATTTCCCATTGTATTCTATTCTAGGCTACCTCTGTCATATATAACAAGACATGTATTAACTATGACGACAATACTTTTTAACATCTCAAAAGAATATAAAAGCACCACGTCCGTATGATCTTGACAAAGTACTGATAATCATTAAAATGTGACGATATACATAAATGATTTACATGGCGTTTAAGACTAATAGAAATCCCTTAACCCGCTAAGCACGACCTTGCGTCCATTGTAAACCCAGATCAGCCTGCGTGTAAATTACGGCTGCTGATCAGTTACTTTCCCCAAAACACCCCTTTGTCTTATAAATGGAATGGTCTTAATTTAAAGAAAGAAGAGTCCATTATATATGTGTAGGGGGTTAAGTTTCACCTCTGGCAGTCTGGAGGGACATATACTGAACGAGTGTATCATTTCCGCAATTGTATCTCATAATCAAGTCAACCATTTTCATTGTCTAGTAGTCGAAACCGTGTAGACGTTTTTGGAAACTGTGTAGACAGAACAAAAGGGCGGCCAGCAAAGATGAGAGAGGTATGTAGATTGAAAATCAACGAAATTTCGATGGGGGCATGATGGTCTCCCCCTAGAAAATTTTAAAATATAGACATCCTTTGGCAGCCTCTGGTGGGGCTTTTGTTCACATTTTGGCGGCCTTCTAGGGTAAAATAATTTCTTTAAAAATGAAAAAAACATATGTCAGGAGTTAAATTAGCCTTCGATTTTTATGCCATCTTTGGCCATAATTATTTTTTCACTTTTCAAATCGATGTTACGCACGTGCGTAAGTGCTTATCGCTGGCTACGCCCCTGTATAGGTATACATGTTTATTGATTGTGGCTGTCAAGTTGTTTCTATTAATATAAATAAGCTGGATTTTGTACAATATTTAGGACAGACTTCTAGTAATTTCTAAGTTATTGTTTACATACTGAAATTTGCAAATTGTTACAGAACATTTTTTAATCTAGAATGTTCCATGTTGGTATATAAAGCTGGCCTTAATAAAACTTGCAGGGAGTTTTATTATTAGTCAAAGTTTGAATATCTGGTTCATTATTTTAATTGAGAATTTACAAAATAATGGATGCTGCGAATTAAAATTTATTGTGAGAGGATACAAAATATTATTGTTCTCATCTAGTGACATATTGAATTACTGGATTATTTGGACATATGGACAATAGTGAATTAATACACCAATAAAGACTTGAAGTGAAACTGGATTAAAGGGCACTTGAAAACTTTGATTAAAGGGACACATGATAGTTCAGATTAAAGGGACACTTGCTAATATTACTTGGATTTTATTCGTATCTTGAATGTTAAAGGAATACTGGAGCCATTAAATGTATTTGCTGTAAGTGAATATTTTTTTATTTTCATTGTAGTATTTAAATGAATGTGTTGATTATATTATAAACAACAGTTGTTGCTGGTTCTACTTCCTTTATTGTCACATTTTACCCGTGACAGATGATGTTGGTATATGAAAATCTAATTCTTTTTCGTGCAATACTTCAAATTCACAAAACGTGTATGACCATTTGTTCATATAATGTAACTACTTGTATACACCGACTAAAACAAATCTAAAAGGTTCGAACAGATGCACATAACACTGTATTGAAACAGTGGCAGAATAACAAACACATATATAGAACGAAACCAGTCTCTCTGGAAATAATTATTTTGAACACTCAAAATTCCAAATGTATTACATGAGTTCAATTAAATTTAAATAATATAAGATACTTACTCTAAACAAATTCACAATATAACCTGGCTGTATACAAATAAGCAGCAAAAACAATTACTACTGAAAATATAGATTACCTGTAATGCAGAACGTCGATCGTACAGGGGCTGTGATGCAGAACGTCGATCGTACAGGGGCTGTGATGCAGAACGTCGATCGTACAGGGGCTGTGATGCAGAACGTCGATCGTACAGGGGCTGTGATGCAGAACGTCGATCGTACAGGGGCTGTGATGCAGAACGTCGATCGTACAGGGGCTGTGATGCAGAACGTCGGTCGTACAGGGGCTGTGATGCAGAACGTCGATCGTACAGGGGCTGTGATGCAGAACGTCGATCGTACAGGGGCTGTGATGCAGAACGTCGATCGTACAGGGGCTGTGATGCAGAACGTCGATCGTACAGGGGCTGTGATGCAGAACGTCGATCGTACAGGGGCTGTGATGCAGAACGTCGATCGTACAGGGGCTGTGATGCAGAACGTCGATCGTACAGGGGCTGTGATGCAGAACGTCGATCGTACAGGGGCTGTGATGCAGAACGTCGTCCGTACAGGGGCTGTGATGCAGAACGTCGATCGTACAGGGGCTGTGATGCAGAACGTCGATCGTACCGGGGCTGTGATGCAGAACGTCGATCGTACAGGGGCTGTGATGCAGAACGTCGATCGTACAGGGGCTGTGATGCAGAACGTCGATCGTACAGGGGCTGTGATGCAGAACGTCGATCGTACAGGGGCTGTGATGCAGAACGTCGATCGTACAGGGGCTGTGATGCAGAACGTCGATCGTACAGGGGCTGTGATGCAGAACGTCGATCGTACAGGGGCTGTGCGTTAATTCACTTCCTTGTCAGTCAGTCCTAGAAACCGTTGAAAACACACATGACATTATTCGATATTCCTGGGAACTGTGTGTTGATACATATTTGTAAGGGTGGATACATAATTTGAGATGAGGGAGTTGGAGGGGGAGGAAGAGCTAGTGACGGGCGGGCGGGGCGTGGCATGATTTTAGGTTTAAGGAAAAATCAATAGGCCAAATGCTCACCTGATGACCTTTGTCCATTGTAAACACTTGCAAGAGTAATAAAAGTGAGTCAGATAAAAGAGGTCTGCTAAGTGTCCAATATAAATTTTAAACTGGTACCCCTGGGCACGTTTAATCTCAGGATCAACATTAAAAAAACTTGGTAGAGGTCCATAAGCTTAAGGTATATGCAAAATATAAGATCTCTGGCTTTTGCAGTTTCAGAGAAGATGTTTCGGGTTTTTTCAAGTTCTTATTTAACTTATGTAAAACAGTGATCCACTTGACCAGGCGCGTATTCAAACGGTCGTGCCAGGTGTGCCCCCGCCTGAATCCACGCCTGGTCAATGGAACTGAAAGTACAATTTAGAGCAGGTGGGTTAAACATACCTTGAATTATGTCTATTTAAATTTAGATTGAATTCGATATTTAGATCTTTTCTACCGGGTATGAACAACAGTATGCTTTTTCAAAGCGCGTGAAAAAGCGCGTTATTTTAAATTATCTAGTTAAACTGTCATTTAAAATTCAGTTTATTAATAAACTCGTTTTTGCATTATAAACCTATTACTAGTGGACTGTGTTCTGGCAATATTACCTTGCATGTATATGCTACCTTGCATGTATATGCAATATAAAGTCAGCAAATGCATATATACATGTGTCATTATTTTAATGTGTATTATATTGATGAAACACGCGAATGGTTCAGGATTCTTTTTTTGTATTCCGAAAATGTCAATAACGTTGAACTTGTGTCAAAATAGAAATCAATTTACCCTTTCCACCAAAACAAAAACGCATGCCTTCCGATCGCACAATACACTTATCAAAACTCCTAATTACTCACGTTTTATCTTAAATAATTTGCTTAGTTTAAACATATTTTAGAATAGTTTCATGTGATAAGGATTCTGTTTTGACCAATAGTTTGTATATAAAAAAAATGTGTTGTTGTTGTTTTGCTTTAAATTGTTACATCTTTTAAAAGTTACCCTCATTTTATATGAAAACATGAAAAGTGCTGATAAAACACATAACAAAGTCCGCATAAAGATACAAACTTCTTAAGGCAGGATATAATATAAAATATCTATATATAAACAAATGTTTGACCCATTTATTGCAGATGGAACATCTATAATAAAGTTCAAAATGGATAATCCTAAGGTACCTCCCTTTTAGTTGAATGTCGTTTGAAATTCAAGTGACTGTAATTTAAGGTTAACATTAAACACACGGGACAACCCGATACCATTGAATCAACGTCTGTTCATGGAACGGTCATCGTCTCTTAAAAACATGCTGTCGCTCAAGAGTTCTTGTTTTGAAACATCCACAAATGTTGCAATTGAAAGACAAGAATTCTGACACTGAATGTAAAATATCCAGGGTAAATTAGTCTTTATGTTACGATTTTGATTACTTACTTGCTTGCATTTTTTTAAAAAAAAAAAATACTTTAACGTTGTCTTTTTTACATGTGAAGACATTTTTCGTTCAAAATACCATTTAAAAAGCTTATGCAATAGAATTTTACCAAAAATCAACAACCGCCATTTAAAAAATGATCATATTACTACGATATTACAAAAGAAGAGTGGTCAAAATACAAGTATTGATGGAATAAATCGTCATTTACAGAGGCGGTATTGTATCACCAAGCAACGATCAACGTCCGTTGGGTGAACCGGTGAACGTCTGTTGATCAATAAAAAAAGCCTTCAGTCACCGTCCGTACAAAACATGTAGAAAATGCGCTATAATTCTGTAAATCTTCCACAGTTTATTTATTTTAAATGCAAATATAACATGCTTTTATAGAAAGGTATTTCTGCACCTTTTATATTGTATTACACTAGTATCAGGGTCTTCAGTCAAACAGTGGAGCCTCTTCACTGAGGTCAGATTTAATATCCGTTGTACGAGTTACTAAGAAACGACTTGGTCAGTCGTACTTTTCACAATCTCTATAAATTACACATTATTTACGAATTCTAACGTGAATATTGCATTTGCTCAGGGAACCATGGCGACATACAGATACTACTACTGTGCAGCTACCTTCATTGCATTTGCCAATGTCATTAACCACCTTTGTTGTCATCATGGTAATGAGGACACCATTTACAGAGCACTTGAATTAAATATAAAACTGGGAAGAAAGGGTACCGAACGAAACGATTTAAAGGGGTTGTACCGGATTGTTTCTCAGTAGATGTTACCTCGGATAATAATTTGAGTATTACAAAACATAATCAGACTAAAAAAAAGTAAAATCGCAAACACAGGTGAATCAACCGGAAGTGACCATAATGAATTACATATCGCTGTTTTTTCGGTGCTACTACTATGTGGATGGTTTTACCGAGCATAAGGCCATTATGCAACATTTGTCCAGAAACCATAGAAAAGAAAGATTTGTAGCGGTAATGCTAGTAAAACAAGATGTCAAAATAATTGTATAGCTTCAGTAATTACGGAACTTAGTCGATGTCGTTTCACCTGGAATACGGGTGTATAAAGGACATGTTTTATATACGAAAATGGTACGAAGTGCAGCGGTGTAATGGTAAGAGTGTCTGACATGCAATTAGGAGGTCGTGGGTTCGAGTCTCATCGCCCCGAAGACGTTAAAATGTTAATATTTACTCGTAACCCTTGCTTGATAAGCAAACAATTGGTAGTGTTACGTCTGGTTGACCGGTGTTAGAATAATGTGACTGGATTGCATGTACTACAGCGTGGTATTCCAGTGTGGCAGCACTATATCCACTTCAAGTAGCTTCACCTGACAGTCAGCACTCCATTGCCCAGCTGTACCAGGATTTTAATAGCTTGTATGTTTATAAACAAACTGGTGTCGGTGTTTGTGTCATGAACTCTGATGGATTATTTAAATTCGAAGTTACAGTTCGTGTTACTTGTTAGTATGAATTTAATTGTCGTGTGATATTTAATGAGAATGAATAGTTCGTGATTATATTGTATTAGGCGAAGTTATCGAACCGAGCGACGAGTGTGCATTGGTAATTATATACAGTATCATGATCCGTATATACCGTGTTTCAGTCAGTACTCCTCGATTTCAAGAGAGCGTTAAACGATATAGCCACTCCCAAATCGTATCACTAAAGTCACGTATGAACCGTAAAAATAAAAAACACAAGCCGACATCCTACACTATAGCGCAACGATACTATACATATATATTGCGCTGGTGTGCTTTACATCAAATATGGATTATGTAGCTTTAAAACGTTGACTAGTATATACCTTATACATACAAACGGTTAGTTATTGCACCGTTAGCTTTATAACAGGTCTCCGCCTCTTTTTTATCAACTACACTGCAATCTCGGGTCATTTAAGTTAGCCTGCACATGATGATGATGATTTCTAAGGTTTAAAGTCCCTCTACCATATGAGCCCCCGGGAAGAATCCCCCGTTGGCTCGGCATTATGTCTGGACTATTGCGTGAGTGATTGTGTGTAGTGCTATGTATCTGTCTACAGTCTACTTGAAGCAGATATAGTGCTGCCACACTGGAATACCACGCCGTAGTACGTGATACCCCACCCAGACACATTATTCTGACACCGGGTTGACCAGACGGTTTTTGACCAGACGTAGTACTACCCATTATTTGCTTGTCAGGCATGGGTTACAAGTAACTACTCCATTTTTAAAGTCTTTGGTATGACGCGGTCAGGGGACTCGAACCCACGACCTCCCGAATGCAAGGCAGACACTATAACCACTACACCACAATAGCCTGCACAAGGTACAGCTGAGCTTTATAAAGAGTTATGGGACGTTAATGGTACAAGCAATGGGACTTACCTATCAAGTTTGTAATTTCTTAGCTTTGTGGCGGATACCTAAAATGATACTCAGTCGTTTGTAAATATAGGTATATATGCGTTTGGAAACATAAATCATTACTTTCTGTTCAGTGGTACATTGTACCCTTCCCATAGAAATCAATTCAGCGATATTTAGAGAATTGCAAATCTGAAGTCTGATGGCAATGAAGGCCGTTCTTTGCATGCTTGTATATGCATGGTACGGATGCTTGTATATGCATGGTACGGATGCTTGCATATGCATGGTACGGATGCTTGTATATGCATGGTACGGATGCTTGTATATGCATGGTATGGACTGAATTAAAATAAACTTAAAATAAACTGAGTACGTTGAGTACTGAGCACGTAATTTACATGGACACGGGGTCTATGTGAACACTGCGTAACATTATCCAATATATTTAACAAATATGCAAATTTCTCTGACAAATAACCAATGCTGTTTATTCTGTCATTCCAGCTTGGGTCCAAAAAGAGGAAAAGTCTCGCACATCCCAGCACTTCCCAGAAAGTTCAAATGGAAGCGACAATGTGACTCGTCCAACCCTCCAGATCAAACTGTATGTTCCATGACTGAGGGCTCCACACATCCGATGCAAAGAGACCCTGAATTTGACAACGCAACTCGAGTCTTAAATAGTGTACAGGATAACATACCTATTAGTTCAGATGAACTCAAATACGTGTTTCATTGCGGATCAAGGAATGAAGAATGTGAGCGTCATCTCCAGCCCAGTGAAAAGAGGTTCTATAAGTGACAATGAGGCTAGTCAGAATAGTGTAGGAATAGAGTCAATCATCTTTGAAGATCTTTGAGGTGGCATACATTCATCTGAGAAACTTCACGAATTTACCATTCAACGGTCAAGCTATGGAATGAATATTATTCAAATATACACTCGTACCAGCACCCCTTCTGTAAGAGTGGAAATTAAGACGCACTTACATGGGATGTGTACATTTATAGGTGCACATTTCCTAAAACGCATGAAATTTGAGATGGACTGCCATCAATCATACAGTACGGATTTACGCAGACGTGGCTACCGATCATACAGTATTGATTTACACAGACGTGGCTACCGATCATACAGAATGGACTTACACAGACGTGGCTACCGATCAATGGACTTACACAGACGTGGCTACCGATCATACAGTATGGACTTACACAGACGTGGCTACCGATCATGCAGTACGGATTTACACAGACGTGGCTACCAATCAATTCATACAGTACGGACTTACACAGACGTGACTACCGATCATACAGTATGGGCTTACACAGACGTGGCTACCGATCACACAGTACGGATTTACACAGACGTGGCTACCGATCATACAGTACGGACTTACACAGACGTGGCTACCGATCATACAGTACGGATGTACACAGACGTGGCTACCGATCATACAGTACGGATTTACACAGACGTGGCTACCGATCATACAGTACGGCTTTACACAGACGTGACTACCGATCATACAGTACGGACGTACACAGACGTGCCTAAATCCTGAACTATGGCACATTTGGAGGTAAGTTGCCATTACGTAATGAATAATGAAACTTTTTCATGACAAAGCCTGAGATTGTTCAAAAAGTGAGATCAGCAGGTGTGGAAGGATATTGAAACAATATAAATTTAAGCGTAAAATAAGTGTAAAACAAATATAAACAAAAAAAACAAGGATATTAAATAAATATTATACCACAATAGCCTAAATACACACTATGCATCGTGTAATACCCGAGGATATACACAGCATATGTTAGTTATTGTGGTATAAATACAATAGAGCATGAGTGTTGCACGTGTAACGCTCGTGCAGTTACACGTGCATTATCTCCCCGTACACGTGCAAAACTCATGCTCTATTCTATACTAAAAGGGACACAGGTCAATCTTGATTATTTTTTTTTAATCTCGCGGCGTCCAGTTAGTTTTTAAAAAATAAATAAAAATATGATAAATGGTATAATCTATGGAATTATCTTACTATTTATTACTCCTTCTACCTAGACTGGTATGTAAAGATTTTATATTTCAGATTCTGTGTAAAAATAGTTAGACATGTGCTACGTGTTAGTTCTATAACTTCGCAAATAAACTATAATTCAATGTGATTTACAAAGACAATACATATCTACATGTGTATGCAGGACCCGTTTATATTACACCTATCGAGTACAGTCCCCGATTATGGTAGAATAAGAAAACATGAAAACTAAACATTTTATTATATGCAAGCAGGTTTAAAGTCAAACTGATACTGGATAAATAAATCGAGACGCTTGTATTATATTTTCAGGAGAAATGTAATGCTTGATAAAAACATATAAAAACATCAAGATTGCCATGTGTCCCTTTGACGGCTGAAAGAATCCCTGGCTAGGATATAATTTAGTAGTGGCGCGATGTAGGCAGAGTTACTCCCCTTCCAATAACGCAACGCCATTTGTAATATTTTTTGTGGAAGGAAAGGCGGGCTTCATTTTAAGAAATCTGCATCAATTTCATAGAGAAGGAATGTAGGTATTTTGATATGTTGGTACTGATTTTTAAGGAAGTAATCATTCAGTATTTACTGTGTCATCGAATACAATTATGTCGAATTACGTAGAAAATTCTGAAAGACATTGGACATTTTCCTGCCAATGGCAAATTTTGCCGTAGGTAGGCCGCATGTTTTTCAAATTTTCAAAAAATCAAAGTAGAATTTATTTCATTAGAAAGATACATTGTTTTCATCAGACGGTCAGTAAGAAAACCTATTTTTAAAAAAATTGCAAAAAGTAAAAAAAATAAATTAAAAAAATTCTGCCCACCCCTGGGCACAGGCAGACGGCGCGTACCCTACCCCGCCCACACCCTACCCCCCCTCTACTACCCCCTCCCCCTCTACTACCCCCTCCCCCTCTCTACTACCCCCTTCCCACCTGTTTCTCTACTACCCCCCTTAAATATGTTTTCAATAAACTGTTCTACTTGGTTTTCAATGAAAAAAAAAATAAAAAAAAATACATACTCTCTATACCATATAAAGGTCTCTGACTCTAAAATAAAAACTGATAAAAACAGCTATAGACCTCGCTTAAAGCCTTGCTGTGCTTGTATTTTTGGTCACAGCATCGTCATTCCGATTCGAATCAATAGGGTACATATTATAACAAATAGCCACAACACTGATTTCTTCAATGTGTACTTTATATCGCATCAGCGAAACAATAAACACGTTTGAAAGTAGGTCGACTTCGATCTGACCTAAGCAATGCATTTTCTATGTACATGGTAGGGTAGTGGGAAATATCTATCTGCGACGACTCTCGCATAAATATGCAACGTGATCGTTGAAAGAAAACCGTTTAACAACACTCACCGGTACGAAGAACTTCCAGGAGTAATCACAGACGCTGTAATCGAGTTCTTTCACAAACCGTTATTTGTTTTTAGTTTCGATTCACCATGTTGAAAATACGTCACCCGGATTGGTCCAGTCTCATTTCCGGTCGCCTTGTACCCAGCTTCATATCGTTAGTATAAAGGTAAAAAGGAAACCAGTAATTTAATTCAACATGGTGAATCGAAACTAAAAACAAATAACGGTTTGTGAAAGAACTCGATTACAGCGTCTGTGACACAGGTACCGGTTTAAAAAAAAATAATTATATTCTATTAAATACTGAAGGTCAGCATCGAGGAAATCCCAAAATATAGGCATGCATCTCAAAACAACAGCTGCAGTGTTAGTTTTTGAAGTCCCACAGAGCTGTCATATGCTGCAATCAACTCGGGAATAAATTATCTTTCCAATAACATACACTTTCGTATGTCCACACCACATAAGAAAAGCTCTGGTGCTCGAAAAACACAGAAAACGTACCTGTTTTTAAAAATCGACTCTAAAGCCAGTCCGTATTAATCGCCTATACAGACCCCCGTAGACCGCTGTTTAGCCTTTGTAGAAGCTCCCGCAGACATAACAACTCATCGACACTATTCCTTACGCACAATATGTCTTTATCCGTGCAATAAATAATGTCCAAGTACCTTTCCGACGATCACAAGTATTTAACAAGTATTTCTGCGGCTTTATTATCAACTTCCGGCATTCTCAATGCAAATGTCGTCGTGGGATACTGAGATTTTTGAAAACGTGTACTTTTGATCGTCGGAAAGGTACTTGGACATTATTTATTGCATGGATAAAGACATATTGTGCGTAAGGAATAGTGTCGATGAGTTGTTATGTCCGCGGGAGCTTCTACAAAGGTTAAACGGCGGTCTACGGGGGTCTGTATAGGCGAATAATACGGACTGGCTTAGAGTCGATTTTTAAAAACAGGTACGTTTTCTGTGTTTTTCGAGCACCAGAGCTTTTCTTATGTGGTGTGGACATATGAAAATGTATGTTATTGGAAAGATAATTTATTCCTGAGTTGATTGCAGCATATGACAGCTCTGTGGGACTTCAAAAACTAACACTGCAGCTGTTGTTTAGAGATGCATGCCTATATTTTGGGATTTCCTCGATGCTGACCTTCAGTATTTAATAGAATATAACTTTTTTTTTTTTTTTTAAACCGGTACCTGTGGTCTGTGATTACTCCTGGAAGTTCTTCGTACCGGTGAGTGTTGTTAAACGGTTTTCTTTCAACGATCACGTTGCATATTTATGCGAGAGTCGTCGCAGATAGATATTTCCCACTACCCTACCATGTACATAGAAAATGCATTGCTTAGGTCAGATCGAAGTCGACCTACTTTCAAACGTGTTTAACGTTTCGCTGATGCGATATAAAGTACACATTGAAGAAATCAGTGTTGTGGCTATTTGTTATAATATGTACCCTATTGATTCGAATCGGAATGACGATGCTGTGACCAAAAATACAAGCACAGCAAGGCTTTAAGCGAGGTCTATAGCTGTTTTTATCAGTTTTTATTAAAGAGTCAGAGACCTTTATATGGTATAGAGAGTATGTATTTTTTTTTTTTTTTTTTTCCATTGAAAACCAAGTAGAACAGTTTATTGAAAACATATTTAAGGGGGGTAGTAGAGAAACAGGTGGGAAGGGGGTAGTAGAGAGGGGGAGGGGGTAGTAGAGGGGGGGTAGGGTGTGGGCGGGGTAGGGTACGCGCCGTCTGCCTGTGCCCCTGGGGTCCTTTATCCCCTTGCGCGCAAAAAAGCTCGACCCTTGATTTTAATAAATCTAATATATTCATGATTGAAGAGGACATGTGCACTTTTGTTTTGACACTGTTCATGTGGGGGTCCAGACCAATGGTTTTCAAAGTAATTTTTAGTTTAGAGTTCATCTTTTAGTAATCGAGGGAATGTCAAAACATGCAGCCTACCTAGGTCGCCAAGTACCGTTTCTTTTAGTAGCATCAAAGGAATCGGACGTATTGTAAATGCAGTATCCACATATATAGATCCACGTTTGTATATATAATTTTATATAAAAATAGACAGGAATGAAACGCGAAATTTTCAATTTGCGTTACTGAACGGACATCATAATTCGATACTACGGATGTTTTTCTGTCAATCTGGGACATAACTTTCCACTTATCATGTAATATAAGTACTTTTTCAGCAACTTCCGTTGCTACATATATTGCTCATTTTCAGTTCAAGGGCTTACACCTTACACATAGACATCCATAGACATTCAGGCTTGTTTGTTTGTTTGTTTTTAATGTTTTCTATCTTAGAATATTGCACATGGCAGGAGGCAACACAATCGTTCTGTTGAATTATAAGTATAGGTTAGAGATCGTTTATTAGAATTTTAAGGAAATCAGTTGAACATTGTGGCAAAAGCACGACTGTTTGATCGGGTTCACGACCAAAATTGTCAACAAAGTGCTTGATTACGATATGTTTCTGCTCTGTATAGACTGTCGTAAGATTTTTAGCTTATGGGATGGTGAGTTGTCCTTCGGGATGGTGAGTTGTCCGTAGTTGTCTGTTAACCTTTGCCTTGTGAAGACTATAGGGCCTTCGTTATTAATCAGAGCTTTACCAAACTTTACCAGGGTCTTTATATCGACGAAAGCTTGGACAAGTTCGAAAACCAGCCAGTTCGAATTAGTTTCACAGGTGTTACGGCCCTTGATTTGCTCTACTCTAGCACCTTCTTTTATATTATTTGATCTTTACCAAACTTGCACAAATTGTTAATATCAGAAAGTAAGTATACAGGGAGGAGACACGGACCGTTTTGCCATTTTATGTTGTCGCATCTGTGTTTCACTACTGCGTGAAAATGACTACTTCTGTTATAGCAGTTTGAACTTTTAATATGTTGGGTTTTTATATCTGCCAGATTTGGTGCATTTACCTGTGTATAGACAACACACGTCATCAGCTGACGGTGTATTGCGCTCTACTATTTTCAACCAGTTATGTGTAAATACATGCTTTATTTGTTGACCTGGCGCTTTGATGTGCTAAGAGATACAAATTAAAGAAAACATGCACTTGAAAGAGTAAAGATAGATATAGCAGGGTTCTGGAAATTTTTGAAAATCCACTTGCCCAGGGCAAGTGGATTTTCAAAAGTCACTTGCCCTGCCCATAATGTCACTTGCCCCACAGTTAAGAACACTTAATTGCCCCAAAAATTGGCGCTGACCATTATTCGTGTTAAACGGGATGGACCGCCGCATAATTTGGACCATTACACTTAGTTAGAAAAGGAAGGGAGAATGTATTTTATGAATTAGTTAATACATGGTATTTATTCATATAAAAAACCCAAATGGTTGCATTTTCTTCTTTTGTGTCTATTACATCTTTGTGTTACTTAAATTATAAAATGATGAGACAGTATACAACCTCATTTTATTACCCTACCAACCACCACACACACAACCCCATCATTTTTGATGACCATCCAAAAAAAATGCTTGGCAGCTAGTGTATGGAACTTTTAATGTCACAGTGTGTACAATTAACCAGTTGACAGAAAAAAAAGAAGCTATTGTAGACAAAAACGTTATTAAAAATATTCACTTGGCAATTTCTGCAACCATGGTAACGTTCCTACGGCTTTGTATTTTAACTAAAGGGAATTATATGAAAGCAAGAGGCATGAATAGGGATTCCCTAGGAATTGTTTAAGAAGTAGTAGCAGTAACCTTAATTATCAAAAGCGAAAGTTCAGAACTTGAGAAAAAGTTTCGTGATTGGTTTTGAAATCGCGAAAACCCATGACATGCGCATATCGCTAAGTTATGCAACTCATTTGTGTTGTATGCACTTCCATATACGTTTAATTACAGATTATATCAATGAAATACACCAAATACCTGATAAAAGTGCATTGGTAAACGAGTGCTTCGAGTATAAGAAATTATCTCAACAAAAACATAACGTCACGTGGGTCTGTCAATCATTATTTTGACACATTAAATTTGCAAATTAAGAAAGAGTTTTCTGATTTGATTGGTGGAAGGTCCAAATGACGTTCAGTGATTTCTGAATTTATGGTTGGAATGTCACGGACATAATTGCCGCGATTTCATTGGCCGATGGACACACGTCTGACGATCGTGTGCAGTAAAAGAAATGTATTTTCGTTACGAAAAAATCTTGCGCAAAATTATCTAAACAAAAACATAACGTCACGTGGGTCTGTCAATCATTATTTTGACACATTAAATTTGCAAATTAAGAAAGAGTTTTCTGATTTGATTGGTGGAAGGTCCAAATGACGTTCAGTGATTTCTGAATTTATGGTTGGAATGTCACGGCCATAATTGCCGCGATTTCATTGGCCGATGGACACACGTCTGACGATCGTGTCAGGATTGTTGTTTTCAAACGGTGTGAAATGCGCGTGTGGGTAAATTAGGTTGTTTATTGAAATAATGCCACAAATTAAGCTGCCTGGGGCGAGATTGTTGATTTGTACCGAAAGTTGTTTGATCTTATAATCGCTAGCGGCGAAAAACAGCGGCAAGTTTTATTCAGTTATCAAAATGAAATTCTGATATGGCTAGTTTGTCACTTGATTTGTTTTCGAATGGAAATGTCCGTCGGGCAAGTGGCGGGCAACCATATTTGCGAAGGTCACTTGCCCGCACCCAAAATCCACTTGCCCGGGGCGTCGGGCAACCGTATTTCCGGAACCCTGTATATAAATCGATGTATGAACGCTGATGAACGTCAAATTATTTCTTGGTAAAATTGAGCTCCAAAGTTGACCAACTTTGACCTAGATTTAAAAATAGAAATTATCAAAAATTATCATCATTTTATATATTTTTTATATTACCCATAGTACCATCTTACATTCGCATCTAATTTGAATAATGAATTTGATTGGTTATCTAAAGAAAACACCATTACATCACAAACACCGTTTCTGCCAGGAACTAAAAATATTTATCAGTTATGTCAGCTTTGCACAGAACTTTGTACTTTTGCTGGCGATTGATTTACCCGCAGGATTTTTTTTTTCGACTTCGTGAGATAAAAAAAAAGTTAGAGTGGCGGCAAATAGAATGAGTTGGTCGGTAACTCTAAACAAACACTGTTTTGATCACCTGAGCCGTAGGCTGAAGGTGATCTATTTTGATCACTCTTTGTCCGTCGTCGTCGTTAACTTTTGCTTCAAACGACTTCTCCTCAGAAACCGCTTGGCCAATTTGGACCAAAATGTACGTGGATGATCCATAGATAAATGCTTTTTAGATTTGTTAAAATTAGGTCAGCGCGACATCCAAGATGGCCCGCATTACCATATATGGTCAAACCTTAAAAAATCTTCTCAAAAACCGCTGGACAGATTTCGACAGTTTTTCTTTTAAAATGATCACCAACACCTAGACTGTCAATTTTGTTCAAATGAAGTTCCCCTGGTCAAAAATGACCTTGCCCTGTGGGTCCAAACTTTGTATATTGGGATTTTGCATGTTTTTCATAGACATATATAGGAAAATACTTTAAAAACTCTTCTTCTCTGAAACCACAAGGCACAGAGCTTTCACGTATTACATGTAGCATTAGCTTATGATCCTCTACTAAGTTTGTTGAAATGGTGGCCTTTGGGTCAAATTTGGCCCTGTCCCGGGGGTCACAGCTTTACATTGACTTAACATAGGAAAAAAAATCTTCTTCTCTGAAACTACAAGAGCCAGAGGTTTAATATTTTGCATTTACTATAAGCTTATGGTCCTCCACCAAGTTTGTTCAAATCGTGACCCTAGGGTCAAATTTGGGCCCGTCCTGGGCATCGCAGTTTTACATAGATTTATATAGTATTTTTTAAAAAAAAATCTTCTCTGAAACTACAAGAGCCAGAGGTTTATTATTTTGCATTTACTATGAGCTTATGGTCCTTTATCCAGTTTATTCAAATGGTCACATTTGGCCCTGCTGCAGGGGTCACATGTTTTACATAGAATTGTATTGGGAAAAACTTAAAAAATCTCCATCTCTGAAACCACAAGGCAAACAGCTCTCATATATTACGTCATGTAGCCCTGGGGGTCACATTTGGCCATGCCCCAGGGGTTATACACTCTAGCACCTTCATTTTGTATTTGATCTTTACCAAACTTTGTCAATGTCTTAATATCAATGTTGTTAAGAAAGAGGCCACATTTCTTTTACAATCTTAACCAAACTTGCACAGATTTTATATGACCATGATAATGGGCCAGTACTCAGGTGATCGATATAGGGCCCCTCTTGTTTAATTTAGGCCCCACTCTAGCACCATCATTTATTTTTGATCTTAAGCAAACTTGCAATGAGTGTTAATGTCAATGAAAGCTCCGACAAGTTTGAAAACCAGCCAGATTGGTCCAGTAACACTGGAGTTATGGCCCTTGATTTAGTTAAAAATGATGTATTTTGCATTGTTAAGAGGATAGGGCCTTCATTTTTCATTTGATCTTTATCAGATTATTAATATCAGTGAAAGCTTGTACAAGTTCGAAAATCAGTCAGATTAATTAGTATCACCAGAGTTATGGCCCTTGATTTAGTTGCCTCGTTAAGACGATAGGGCGTTTATTTGGCGAGATTTCAGCGAAACTTTGCATGGATGAACAGTATCAAGCCTAGATTTGCATAATTATCGTCACTATGTTCCGGTTGAATGATTTTGGAAAAGTTATGGCCCTTCAAAGGTTTTAGTACACAAACTTTGTCCGGACAAGTTCTTCTGAACCCCTGGCTGGATTTCAACAGATCTTTGCAGGGATGATCTGTCAGTGATTTTTTTTGGTTATTCTTACCGCCGAATATCGGCACTTTCCCCTAGCAAAAATCGACTGTATTTCCCAAAAAACGTCATATTTTCCCAATCCAAAGTACATTTTCCCAATCAGAAGGTTCAATAAAAATATTAAATTTACACTGTAAGTATTGGTAAAAGACCTTTCCGTAAGCATATTACATTTTAATTTTCGCGAAAACCGATATTATCGTACTATCAGGTTGGGGTAAAAGCCGTACAGCACCTTGATAAAAAAAATCAAGAGCTGAATAGCTAGTTCATTATCTAGAACGCTTTTACCCCCACCTTGTCGCGCGCAGGTACC
>JAWPHD010018822.1:0-38247 GCA_037043455.1 Cyrtodaria siliqua
GGTATCTTTGCTTAATTTTTGTTCATCAATGTAAATCTCTGTTGAAATAAATAAAATATAAATTGGATAAGTTATATTTTCTAGCATGTAAACGACAGTTGCCTCATACATGCCATAATACCAACAGTAGGTGGTATGTCTTTAACGTCTATATCCCAAATAGACGTTTGCTCCTAGCATTATCCAAAACTGCTAAATTTTAAAACATTCCGAAAACATGTGATCTATTGTTTCCATGCATGCTACAAAGTTAACAATTCAAAAGAAATGCGTTGCCATGTATGTTATTACAAGCTACACTGTAATGGCTGACGAAGGTTTACCTTGCAGCAGTACGTAAAATTAACAATATAGTGTATATTTTCACGAACATTATAATGCCCCGTTTACTTTTCTACGAATTAAAAAAAGCCACATAAAAATCAGTAGGATAGCAAATGGCCAAAACTGTACCTTGCTTGAGTTGCTGGAGTAGTTGGAGTTGCTGTTTTTAGTCGCTTTGGCTTTGAGTTGGATTGGACATCTTTCGGCTTCTTTGTTGAACTCATTTTGAAGTGATTGGTGTTCTATAATTAGTTTTATCTAATGAAACTGCAAACATAATTGAATGACACAAATAGGAGTAAGTAGTGATTATTCAGTGTTTTGCCGGATTATGACTTAAAGGGTCTGGAGACGATCTGGAAAATTAAAGACGCCAGTACTTAGATATATCCGCCCTATTTCTGATGTCGGAGTATATCAGAGTATTCAAATGCCAAATTGTCGGAACCAATCAGATTTATTCCTTAGTAGATTCGTGTAATATTTTTTGAAATATCTTAACATTGTATGGTTTAAAAATGTTATTTTATATAAGGCTCGAACTCTGAACCCTCGGCTCAGTAGACACATAGTAGACGCCGCTCTAACCGACCGCGCTGCTCTGGCGCAGTTGGTTAGTTTTGGTATTAAATAGTATATATATAACAAATGCCACGATCTGCAATCTGATTGGTTCCGATAATGTGGAAATGGGGTATCACTCCAAATATCACAATGAGACTCAGTTACATTTTCAATGTGTACATGTACTTAACCAGGTCAAATAATCGGTACGATTTAGTTGTTGTTAATGTAATAGCTTCGTCTCGGAAACAAGGTCACTCGGCTGTTCTGTGTTGTATTCATCAATTGATAAAAATTAATTCATATGAATATGCTTAAAGACTCGTATAAATCCTTGTTTTGAGATCAAAGTACACTTAGACATCAGTTAAAATATATGTACAACTGTTAGAAAACAAAAACAAAAAACATTTGATTCATTATTTATGATCAGGCACCAAAAAACAGTCGAGTCGTCGAGTTTTCGAGACCAACATATTTCATAAACAATAATTAACTCGAAAGTGATATGCGGATTTTTTAAAAAAGAGATTCACATTTCATTTAATCTGAAGCATACTGGATAGTAAACAGCCGTAATTGGATTGAAACCAATCATTATTCAATATCGGTTCATGTCCCTTTAATACACCGTATTAACATTTACAATGTATACATTATGTGTATTTTTTTTATATACACAACAATATTGTAATATTGGGATAGGAGTTATATAAACTAAACGCACACAATGTATAAACGTGTTAACTAACCTGGTGTCACATATAAGAACAACTTGTTTAACTTTTGTAAAAAATAGTATTGTTTAACACGTTGTCCGCCATGTTGGATTATACACTGTAAACAGATCCTTCTTGGTTACCGGTAAACATTCATCATACAAGGAAGACAACGCGTGTTTCGTGGAATAAAATACTTTTCATGTTTCCCAACTAAAGATATGATATAATACGCGACTTAAACATATCAGCTATTCAATACACAATCATTGTGTACACTACACCTTGTAAAATCAATAATTTCAAGTTGTACGTATAAGACACGTTTAAATTAAGGCCATTTAATATCGATAGTAGAATGATTAAAGTATGTTGTACCGGTTCAACATGATATAACCCGAACATTGTAATTTCTATGATTTACAGTTGCGGTTGTGTTAGGTGGGTGAGGGGCGGATTATATGTTGTAACTTCCCTACACGCCCTCTCTCACACAACCACCAGTCAGCCCCACACTCACTTCTGAATATTGGGAGATATGGCACATGATTGGGTCCTTTTCCCTGTGTAAATATAAGGGTATGGTCCTCCCCCGTCCCCACCCTCACCCCCAAATCCCTTAACACACACAACAAACGCGCCCCTCCCCCACCTAACCACACACACACACACACACCAGGGGCGGATCCAGGATTTCAGATTAGGGGGTGCGTAAGATTTTGGTCAATTTTCGGGTTCATTTCTAGCCTCATAAAACGGTTGCAGTAGTGCATTGATAGGGTAAAAAAGTCCGTTTTCAAATAAAAGGATTTAACAATGTGTTAATTAAACAACTCATTAGCCATTATGCGTCGTGCTAGCAAGATTTTTTTTTTATACTGAAGGCGTGCATCGAAATTGTTTGATGGGGAGCGTAAGATTTTGGTCAATTTTCGGATCCGCTCCTAGCCTCATAAAACGGTTGCGGTAGTGCATTGATAGGGTCAAACAGTCCGTTTTCAAATAAAAGGATTTAACAATGTGTTAATTAAACCACTCATTAGCCAGTATGCGTCGAGCGAGTGAAGCGAGCGAAAAACAATTTTATACTGAGGGCGTGCATCGAAATTATTTGATATTTTATCTACAGTAACATGGACATACATGTATGATCCGTAACTTTTAGGGCCCCACCCCCTCCCCTGTATCCGCTAGTGCACACACACACACACACACACCTCTGTGCATTGAGGATGTGGCAGCTCGTTGACGTATATTCTCATTCTAAATATTTGGGGAATAGCTTTTCTGCCGCTGCCTCGTCTCTCCCACGCCCACCCAACCCAACCCGTCCGCCCACCCTACCCAACCCGACCCCGAACACCCACTTCACTGCTACTACGCCTTTGGTTTATGACTACACGTCCAGTTATATTTCTTCCACGTGTCATTAATATTGTGTTATGTGCGAATACACTTTATAAATGTAAGTTACTTTAACTTATTTTACATAGCGACTCACTGACCCAGAAACTGACCCAGAAAGCTATTATCACTGCGCAAGTTTATTTATAAATGTACGCGTCTATTCGTGTTTAGAGTAAACATTATCTTTCACGGAAAGGACGTACTTGTTTTGAGAAATCTAACTTCCTGTTACTGTGCAGATGTAATGGTTCTTTGTGCCTAAAAGACAGTGTAAGTTTAATCAGATTAACTAAAACATGTTTAATTTATGTAATTAAATATTTACATGTTCTACTCTGCTTGTATTTGCAGTTAAATTGTATTAATATTTACTTTTACTTGTTTTACTTTCGTTTTCGCAATGTTGGAGGTAGTGGTGGGGTACTGTAATGAAATGCAAACGAGCTAGATAAAAGATATTTTCATTAATTTCGCCTTTATTGGCCGAGTCAGATTACCTAAAGGTTATTTAGTGACATCTACGCGCAGGATCCGGGAAAGGGGGCGGGGTAGAGGGCAAAGGAGGCTTAATATTTCTGGGTGGGAGCAGGGTATTTTCTGAAATTTGATTGTTAAAGAAATGTGTTTGGTAGGTAGAAAATAAGTTTTAACAAGTTGCTCTCTCCTACACCCACTCACCTCGGCCCTCGTTTGAAATTGCCCAGCTCTCCCCCCACCCACACACACACCACCCCACCCCCATCCACCCCTACTCACCCAACCCAGCCCACGCTCATCCAACAGACACACACACAATGCAGTATTTAACCCCCCCCCCCCCCCCCACCCTCACTCCTCCGCATCACCCACCCCGCCTAACCCATCCCGCATAACCCACTCAAAACTCGATGTGTTTTTTTTTTACATATTTCTGTGTTGTTTTGGTCTATTCACAGACTTATAGCTACGTTTCCCCCCGGCGGAGTGGGGTGGGTGGTCGGGGAGAAGGTAAGGGGAAACATAGGTATCAGTTAGGCAAAAACAACACAGAAATATGTAAAAGAAAATCAGTTTTCGATTGGGTTCGGCATGGGGGTGTGGGGATGGGAGGACAACATAGCTTTAAATCAGGGGCGTAGCTTGGCTAAATATGATGTGTAGACCGAGTACTAGGGGAGTCCGGGGGCATGCTCCCCCTGCTTTTTTTTTCAGCTAGACTGGCGGAGGTGCGTTTTGGCGTATATTTCGTAAAAAGACGTGACATGTGAGAAAAATAATTTATCTCGTGGCCACGAGTTATTAAGTGGTGCCTACGACTTATTATGACGTGGCCACGACTTATTATCTCGTGGCCACGAGTTATTAAGTGGTGCCTACGACTTATTATCTCGTGGCCACGACTTATTTATCTCGGTATTGGGGTATGGGCTCTCTCTCACCATACCGGCGCCCCCACCCACCACCCCCATCCGGCCACGCTATTTTTTTTTTTTTTACATATTGCTGATTTGTTTTTGGTCCATTCATAGACTTATAGCTATGTTTCCCCCAACCCTCTCCCCGACCACCCACCCCCACACACCCCACTCCGCCGGGGGGAAACGTAGCTATAAGTCTGTGAATAGACCTAAACAACACAGAAATATGTAAAAACAAAATCGAGTTTTGAGTGGGTTGGACATGGGGGTGTGGGGATGGGGGGACAACATAGCTTTAAATCAAGGGCGTAGCTTGGCTGAATATGATGTGTAGACCGAGTTCTAGGGGGGTCCGGGGGCATGCTCCCCCTGATTTTTTTTCAGCTAGACTGTCATAGACTTAATTCTGTGTTGTCCAGCACCCCCCCCCACCCCCCCCCCCCCCCACCCTCTCACACCCCCATGCCCAACCCACTCGAAACCCGATTTTTTTTACATATTTCTGCGTTGTTTTGGTCTATACATAGACTTATAGCTATGTTTCCCCCTACCCCCTCCCCCACCAACCCACCCCACACACCCCACTCCGCCGGGGTGAAACGTAGCTATAAGTCTGTGAATAGACCAAATCAACACAGAAATATGTGAATAAACCATCGGGTTTCGAGTGGGTTAGGTGGGGTGGGTTAGGCGGGGTGGGTGGGGCGGAGTAGGGGGGCAGGCAACCTAGCTATAAGTCTATGAATGGAGCAAAAACAAATCAGCAATATGTAAAAAAATAAAAAATTGGCGTGGCCGGATGGGGGTGCTTTGTGGGGGCGCCGGTAGGGGGAGAGGGAGCATATACCCCAATATGGGTAAAAAGTCGCGATTTCTAGCGATTTTTTACAGCATTTCTGATTGGCTAATTATGTCGTGGCCACGACATAATAAGTCGTGGCAACGACTTAATAACGTCTATGCCACCGTATATATCAGTGTTAACGCTGTTGTCTGATTTTAAATTAATCTAATAGAATTGTTCAGTTGAAGATATTTATCTATTTTAATAAAAATGACAAGGTAAATGACCCAACAAAACGTTGTCCCGTCAATATTGCTTTACTATGCCAAAAGTTATAGTTGTAACATTTTCTTAGCAATTGTGAATGCCCTTAATCCATTTATAATTCAATGTTTACTGAAATTATATTAATACAACAATCGCCGCAATCCCCTATAGCTCTTATGATGTAACGAGCAATCACTTAAGTTAGTCAAAGGAATAGTCACTTCAAACAGTCATAAAAGTAAAACCCGCATACAACTTTGGTTTTACATAAATGAGGAATTTTATTTAAGTTTTAAAAAGTAGTGGTTTATTTTTGTATGAGGATGCTTATTGAAAAACTTATTACTCTGAACCCGGATCGGTCTTGCATTTGGACCGTTTATGGAATAATGTCACTGTTATTGATGGTTTTGTGGATGCTCACCAAACACGTTTCAGCATCAAACGGATGTTTTTATTAAATATGGAGACGCGTAACTGTTAGTGTCATTTCTTCTAAAATCATTGTGATATGGGAGGGTAAGGGTAAGGGTGGAGTACTTTGCAGGGACATTTCTTCCAATTCAAGTTGAAATCAAATTAGTACTTTAGTTAAACTTTTAAATTCAACGATCAGTTAAGACGGTTGTTATCTCTACTCCGGCGTGTACAATCGCAAGATGTATCCAACTGCATATATGCCAGATCGAACGGTTAGCATGTAGTTGGTCCAATATTAATTTCATTTTGCCTAGATTTTGAAGATGGTCGCCGATGGCAAGCGCTGTTAACAAAGACTTGTATATGAATAAGCAGTAATCGCCTCTCCTCCGGGATCCAAAACCACCGGACAGATTTTCATAAAATGTCTAATACACATGTCTTCACATGTCTGATTTTTCTTAAACGAGATTTAACTTTCTGTTAAATTTAAAACGTGTTATTACCTCTTTTTTAGAACCACAAACATGATACAGATGAGCCTTTTAACAAAGTGATCGTCATTAGCATATAACTGTTTATACATGTACCTATGACAGTGTTTATGCATGTATCGGTAATTGCTATGTCTCCAAAATCATTGTGCTGTGACAGAGTAAGGGATGTGAGTGTGGTACTTTGCAGGGAAGCTTCTCCCAAATTGACATTAACGTAATTTAGACTTTGAAAATGGCAGCTAGTGACCATCTTTATAAACTTATATATGAAACACTATTATCGCTTACTAGGCGGATTATTATGGAACTAAACAGAGTCATTCCCTTAATGTCTACGTTTTAACAAAATAAATAACCGAAACCATAAACAAACATGGCAGCCATATGTTCAGATAAATTAAATGTAGAAACTTGTTTTATTACTACATCCAGATCCATAATGTAGTGAGTTTACAACTTTACTAAACTGTTCTGCATCATATCAATATGATATGAGCTCTCTAGTTGGCCATAAATGAAATTCTATGTCATGCAAAATCCAAAAATGGTCGCAAATGCGAACGATAGGAATGTTGTAAAAAACACGCGCAATATGCCTCTAGAGTTTGCTTCCATTTCTTAAGCCACGAAGCGTCAATAGGGCATTCTCCATCATGCGAGCGTACCCATATAACATTATTAATGCTAGGTCAGCCATGATTATGTTAAAAAAACGCAAAAAGCACATTTCGCATCGCTTGTTGTTAAAGGGACAATGTCCGTAACTTTTGGTTTATAAAACACAAAATAATTACGTTGACAAACATAACATAACAAACCAACCATGATTGATTATTTACTGAATGAAACCAAGATTGTTTGATGGAATTCAGTATTGTGGGGTTGAACTCGTAACCCACACTAACATTACACTCGCGGGTAATAATAATCGAACTTTGCAATAGTCGAGCTCGCTATCGACTGCGCTAAGCGGGCCAGATGCATGAAGTAAGACATACTATATTGACCTAATGATCACGTGATCAGCAAACATGTAAATAATGTGGGTCCCACATTGTTTACAAATAATAAACACAACGTTTGTTTTCTTTTTTCAAACTCATGAATGTATTGCTACATACTTATCTTGGTCTATGCTCATGTTTTCTTGTATACATTTCACTGAATGAAAATCAGTTATTTACCTATGCTCAATATCTGCTTACCTACGGACATTGTCCCTTTTTGTGTTGCCTAGTGCCGTAATTAATATAATAATATGACGTTGATCTTCAGTGCGACTAACAATATTTCGATAAGAGACGTCACGTGGCTTTTAAGGCGAATATCCATGCCCTACATATTCATTTAACTCCGATGCACTTGTGCGGTTTCGTTTCCTTTGGTTTATTATCTCAGCGTGAACGTTTAAAAAGAGAACATACTCTTTATTGAAATGTCCAGAATAAAGTTTCTATACTTCCTTTAATTAATAAGAGCACCAACTCTTTATTAAAATGTCTAGAACATTAATCTGATAATTCTTTGACGATAAATGCTATTAATTGCATGTTAAAGGTAACGCTAAGCTACTCATAACATTTTTGTTTGAAACAACTTATGCATGTTACTTGAAACGGGTTTGTTATCTTTATAACGGTGCTAACTCTTCTTCAAATATCATATTCATATAACATCAACCATATGTATATGCATTTCATTGTCTGTTATGTTTACATCTTTACGCAGAAAAATGTCTGGCTTAGACGATAAAACGCCTACAACGGAAGGTGCAACAGACGACAACCAAACTGCTAACAATCATAGCGCGGACAAGGGAGACGGGTAAATCATATTCCTATTTTTCCCAACTGTGAGAATCATAACTATGATGGCTTTATATTCTGTACCTACCATAGAGCTATAAAGCCACCCAAAATATCGAAGAACACAATGTAATGCCTTCCTCAACACTCCCATTACTGGTGATTATATGTGCAATATATGTGCATATTATATGTGCAAATAATGAATAAACCTTCAAAACGTCCATGTATAGAACTCACCAGAACCACGAAATGAACTAAAATGTAGCGCCAACAACGCGCCGAAAATAGGCTTGTCTGTCAATGGTCCGTCTGTCTATCTGTATTTCCGCCTCTCCGTTAACATTTAGCTTACAACACACCATTTTGCTTACAAGACATTGCGGCTAATACCTTTCAATGTATTGGGTCTACAACAGTGAAAACGCATACACATTTTCAACATGATCTAGAGAATTCATCTAAAAATGACCCAGAACCTTCTGAATAATGTTTGTTTAATCATTCCCATTTAAAACAAATATAACCCGGAATATAATCTTACCTTTTACAGATAATTGTTGCTATTACATTTCAAAGTATTAGTCTGATTCTACAAAAATAATGCTTTGAACACGTCTTCAGTTTTGTGTAATGAATACATCTGAATACGGTCTATAACTTTATATCTGTAATAATCATAACTATGATGGCTTTATATTCTGTACCTACCATAGACCTATGAAGCCATCCAAGATGCGGAAGACATAATGCAATGTCTGCCTCAACACCCATCTTATTGATGGTGATATGTGCATATTTTCTGTACATATAATGAATAAACCTTCAAAGCTACATGTCCATGTATTGTAGATAACCAAGGTTTTTAATTTAGTCTTTTGACTGCTACTTGTGATGCGCAGCGTTCAACATGATATAGTGAATATATCTAAACCAGGACAATACTTTTCTGAATCATATTTGTTGAATCATTTTCCTTTACAAACGTTATAACCTCGAACATAGGCTTAGCTTTTACAATCACGTGCCCCTTACCGCTGTAGGTTCGACCCCTTAGGGACCTAGGAATCTTTATGTGAGGAAGCTATCCAGCTGGCTTTCGGAACGTCGGTGGTTCTACCCAGGTGCCCCCCCCCCCCCCCCCCCACCCCGTGCTCGACAATTGCCCGGAGGGGCACCTGGGGTCTCCAGTGGAAGCTGGAAAGTCGCCATATGACCTTAGCATTTGGTGCGACTATAAAATTCAATACAATCAAACTCTTTTACAAGTTATTATGGCTATTAACTTTCAACGTATTAAATCTACAATAACAATACTGTGTACATATTTTCAGCACGATTTAATGAACATACATGAAAACGGCCCATAATTGTCTGAATCATATTGTTTTGATTATTTTCTTTTATAAAAGGTTTAATCTGGAAATAATATGTTTCCTTTTTACAAGTAATTATGGCTAATAGCTTCAAAGTATTGGATCTACAAAATGCAAATATCGAAGCAAATTCAAGTTTATGGCGGGGATTTCTTTATTTACACTGTCCCGTTTTAATGGGATGACAGTAGGGTAAGTGTGAGGTTTGGTCACTATAGAACCGGTTTAAACCCCCAGTGGCCTACTTTGCCACTGACCGTTCCAAGGCGGTAGCCCTATTGTCAACCCTTTTGTGTTTGTGATGTCGTTTGCATTTATTATTACTTTTGCCTTCTTGTTTGTCCGTTTGCGTGTTTGTTTCTGTGTTTTGTGGTTGACTGTCCTCCTTGAATGCTACTTTCCCTGTCCGACTTTTTTATACTTCTTTAAGGTTGGTGATTTCCGTCACCGTCTGTCCGTCCGTCCGTCCGTCTTTCTGTCTGTCTGTCTGTCTGTGCGTTTTGACGTTTTGGTTAAACATATACAGTATGACGCACCGAATACACCTGAAAACGGCCCATAACTGTGAATCATATTGTTTCAATTATTTTCTTTTGTAAAAGGTTTATTTGGAAATTTTACATTGCCTTTAACAAATAATTGTGACATATCTTTCAAACTATAATACCTGCGACAGTGACACTTTGTGCAGATATCAGCATGATACAATAACTATTAATACATCTGAATATGGTTCATACCTCTCTGATTCATATTATTTTAATTATTGGCCTTTGAACAAGTGTTAGCCTGGAATTGTATCTTGCCAATAACTTTATATTCGTTAACATTGTTTTATATAGCCTAAACTATATATCATTATTGCATTGCCTGTTATGCTTACATGTGTACACAGAGACAAGTCTGGCTCAGCCAAGCCAACGCATCGAAATGAAAGTGCAACCGGTGGCAACCAGCATGATCACCAGGACAAGGCAAGCGGGTATTTATCCTTTTCCTAGTTTTCTACAACTATCACCGTGATATGCACCAGTGAAGGAGCCCCTTTGTCCGCATCAGCCATAACTGTGTCCGCAGACATACTGGCCTAGGCGTATCGGGCTATTATGTCCACAAAGCCATTGTGTCCGCAGGTGTCGCCTCAACATTGAGGGTAAAGTGGGTTTCACTGCGTGCGTGGACCTTGCGTGATTCCCATGGTGTATAGTACACTCATTCGATCATGTGATTCCCATGGTGTATAATACAATCATTTGGATGCTGAAAGGCGGTACAAGTTATCACTCTGATGTTTATATATAAAATATTTCAGGATTTATTTGATTTAACACAAAATAACTAACAGAGTGGGGGAAAGAACTACTACATAGTTAAAGCAAAACTATATGTAATCATCCTATTATAATACATGTAATAGGTAAAGATATGTTAATCACTCACCTACATAAAAGTGAATCAGTAGTGCTATTTAGTGATCCTTTGGGATCAACGAGCCAAATATAGGTGGCTTTGAAGTAGAATACAGCTTAAGCCGTGCTAGGGTGCGGGAGCGGTATTGCTTCTTAGATTACCTATCTTGACCTGACTCAATAAAAACGAGTCTGCTACTTTATGCTCTTGGTTGTGTTTGTTGCTTCCAAAGATCTTCCTAATCAGTATGTATTGTCAATTAAGATGTCGTAATGCGATTAGACTTCGAGAGAGGTGTTACGTAATAACCTCCTCTGTAACTAATCCCCTCTGGCAGGGGACATTTGATGTACACATGTAAATCACGTACTATGTGACAATGTCTGACAATTAGATATTATTAGGTACGGACCATTTAAATTTAAAAATGGAGTGTGGTGTGAGGGGGTAGGGGAGGGTTAGAACGTCACGGGTTGTAGGATCACGTACTATAATATATATATTTAACGCCATTAAAAGTGCAAGTTTTTTCGATTTTTTGTGTGTTTATTTTTAATTAAAATGTCTCCAAGATCGATTGTAGTGTTATGTACATGTTAGAAATTATCCACATTTCCTTTAAATCTGGTGACCGATCAAATTCACGTATAGAAAGAAGTAAAATCGGAATTATGCGAAAATCACGCGCACACCAAACTTGCGTTTTTTTATGGCGGTATATTAGGTACGGACTATTTGACTCTAAACGGGATGGGGTCCTTGTTTTCCTTTATGAAGGTTTTTATTCATATGTGGTATGACACTCATAATTCTTCCAGATTGCCCCAGTCCCATTAATGCATTACTGTGTAGTGGCGTAGTAGCGTTCCAAGTCATCAATAAGTTAAATTGAGCGTTGTTAAACGACTCATTAACACATTATAGGTGGTTAAGATACGCCCCTGACAGACATGACGGATATATAGAAATCCGGGAACCTGCCCTATTTTTTCTAACGAATAGATTCCTAGTTCTTTAATGTACTCGGAAAATAGGAAAATAGATTCCGACACCTCCATATCCGAAGCACGAAAGTTAGCAGTAAGTTAGAATCCATATCAGATATGGGTTTTGTTCGTGTTTTCTACTCTGTAGGGGATATGGTAAAAACACAATGTATTAAAAAATAATATAACGTATTTTATTGGCCGGTGTAAACAAAATCTTCAATTCTATTAATGTTACGTTTTACTATTCAGAAAGATCAATTTAAATATATCAATATCATTTTTTTTTTGTTTTGTTTATGTATTTAAACATGTATAGATTCATCAGAGCTCTCTCCTAATTGTCGTAAAAGCTTCCGAATCGGTATTTTCTAAGGAATACATTTGTTGTAACTGATTTTCGCTGACAATATCACTTAAAGGTTATTTTCTCTTCTCTTGTTGTTTTGCTAAGAAAGGAGCTTGCTTTGGTTCAATGTATGTATTGCTTGTGTTGACAAAGGCTGGATACGTTGCGGTGACTAGGGCTGGTCTTGTGAAGTTGGCAAAGGCTGAACTTCCTGCGGTTGCAAGCCATGGTCTTGCTGGTGTGGCAAGAGCTAGTTTTGCTGTGATGGCAAGGATGAAGTTTGCCGTCGTGGCAATGATTAGGGTTGCCGAACTTGCATATCAATAACCTGTCTAGGTGACATTGATGCTGATGAATCAGACATTGGAATTAAGGTGTTCAACATTGTGCACGATTGTTTTTGTATTTAAACTTTTTTCAAAAATCGAAAAATGTCATGTGCTAGACAATTGAACAAAGCGACTAATCCCAGAATTTGGGTATCGACCATCTACGCATGTTTATGAAATCCTTTATGCCGTATGCAATTTATATGAGGCAAAACTCGCTTAACACATGAAGATGCTTTTGTTACTTTCTTTTTTTTTAAATATATTATCTTTAAATTTATATTGTGAATTTCCAAGCCATAGATAATATACCATGCATATGTTGAATTCTATATTCTAAAGCACTCGTGAGAATACAAGTTTTCTGACTTCTCGGTGAAAATAAATTCTATATTCACTCCAACCAAACATGCAGTTTATGTTGAAAAACTAAAAAGACGCAAGATTGCCGCGTGTATCCCTTAACGAATGTCCGAGCAGATCAGTGCCAAAAGAAAGCGGCGTCTCGACCTTTTATTAGGGCTCGGTGTTTTTGATCAACGCGATTGAGAAGAAGCCGCTGATAGATCTCTGATAGTAATACACATTTATATGATTTTTGTTAAGACAACTTGCTTTTTATCACTGAAAAATTGTAAATTTAGTGTAAATTTTACAAGATGAGATGCGAGACTGTTTAAGACACAGCGTCTTTGCTATCCCGGACTATAAGGACACAGATGCCCTTTTGCAAAGTTGTAAGCCAGATAAGTTTGCAGGTTAAAGTTTTATAAAAGGGGCATAATTCTGCCGAAATGAAAGTCGAGTTATTGGTCATAGGTAACATCATTCCTTGGGATATTTTGAATATGTGTTTGAAGTTTCATTCACATATATCAAATAACTTTCAATTTATGGCCAGTTATGAACTTGATTAGATTACCGATTAAAGTTTATGAAAATGGACATAACTCTGCCAAACTGAAAGTCAGAGGTACGGGACAAGTGTAACTACATTTCTTGTCCACATTCTATGAACGGTCGTGTTGGTAGATGGCCAGAGCAAAACATTATCGACTTTGAAAAAACGGTTCAATTGAAAAGAACCTCTTTTCAGATGAATAATACCTCTTTTCAATTGAATTAGACGATGCTTGATTAACTGAAGAGAGGTTCAATTAACTGAGTTTCACTTAATTTGGCTTCCATGCGTATTGGGCTTTTCTCAAGTGCCGAATTGGCTATTCCCAGATAGGTCAATTATATTTTTCTTCAGGTAAATTATGATATTTAGATGTTATCGAGTGCTTGTTAATGTGTAAACAATAATTATAATAATATGATATTAAAACATAAAAAGGCATCTCTCAAAACGACGAATATGTCCACCTTGAGTTTGTTTTTATTTCATAGCACGCCTGCAGTTTAGGTTGCACGCCTGTATTGCTTCGCAGTTTTTGCGATACGTTTTCTTAAATTTTCCATATTCGTGTCTAGAAATTCGCATATGTACGTCAGACATCTATGCCTATGGCTTCGAAATTCATAAGATAAATGTAAAGGTCTGAATATTAAAAAAAAAAAATAGCATCTACCTGTGTTATTCGATTTTCCTTCCACATAACTTGCACACGGCATAAAGGATTTCTCAGACATGCGTTGATGATCGATGCTCAAATTCTGGGAATAGTCGCTTTGGTCAATTGGCTAGTACATGTTATTCTTCGATTTTACCCCCAGTGGCCTTCTTTCCCTGTTCGATCTTTTTATATTTCTTTAAATACAAAAACAATCGTGCACAATGTTGAACACCTACCTCAATTCTGGCGATTTTGATCGCACGCCTGCATTACCGGAAATCATCCGCGTTAAACTCTCGGTATTGTCAAAGCAATATTCTGGCGGTGCGCTTCCCGGGCGTGCACAAAGTAAGCGGAAACAACTGAAAAAAGGTTTATATTTAAAAAATAATGCAACTTGAATGCACACATCTTCACTTTTCTATCATTAAGCATCATTTTGACATGATTTCTGTGCCTGGTAAGAAATGTATTCAGAGGTCTAAGTAAAGCTAAATTGCAATAGAAAGTCTCAGAGCCAATCTATTTCTTCCAATTACTTCAATATATTTCACAAGTCCATGTCCAAAAACGAAATACATGTACACAAATGTATCTGCAACGTTACGTGTGTGTGTGTGTGTGTAGTTCTAAGGTTTATAGTCCGTCCGCCAACGAACACGACAAGGTATACCTGACGCGATGGGCACAATAGAGTCTGGACTTTCTGCAACGTTACTAAATTCATAAAACAAAAGTCAAACACAGTAGAAACGCTATAGTTGATAAAAAATTAAGCTAAGAAAGAAGCTGTTATCATGCGTCTGTTGTGATTTGTTGCTATGATCTTCTGCAAGCATCTGTGCGATGTTTTTGTAACAGGTTCCATGAAAACTGCATGTACTTTTTTATTTTGTTAAGTAAAACTTAATTTTTTTGGTGAAACACATTTCGGCTAAGTTTTATATTGATAAGTGAATTAATTTTTTGGTATTTAAGCAAACCTTAAGAAACTGTTGGTGAAACCGGCACCTGGTTGATTAAACATGGCGACCTCATCGGTTGATCGTTATATTTAGTGAGTTTTATACATGGACGTGTGGATATCAACGTTTATAAAGGAGATATACAGTAGTTGTTAAGGCAGGCATTCCGTTATGTTTTCAGATCCCTCGTCCAAATTGCGGAAGGAATCGTTCCGCATATTCTTTTGTGTGGATGACTTTATCGCTCTATGCTCAAACCATGCAAAAGAACTATGGTTTTCACAGCTTCGTATACCTTTATATCCTTATTTTAATAAATAACTATTATATCAAAACATGCGATGTTATATGTTAAGGCAAGCTGTGGTGGCATAATGTAGGTGTTAACTACGGTTCATGATACCTAGAAAAAACATTACTGCCTTTTCAGATCGAGTTCATTAGATTCGGTTGAAAACTGTAGCATGTCTTGAAAGCGACTCACAATTGGTACCCCTTTTAATATTGGTTGATGCATTTCAAAAAGCAGTGATGTTTCATTCTCTATGCTTTAACGAGTTTCTTAAAATACACTAATTTTCTTGTCTACTAAATCGTCACAGTACACTAATGTATATATTTAATAATAATCATCGATCTAATTTTAAAGCAGTGATGTACCTTAATAATATATATTATAGCAAACCGGGAAAGGAAGAAGGTTCACTGTCGATAGAAACTCTTGGTGAAACCCAACCACCCGATACAAAGTAAGTGAACAATATGCATTTGTTTAAACACACATAAAGCATGTATGCGTACAACCACGCATGTACGTTTGATCTTTAATTTACATAGCAGTCTCAAAAATAGAAATATAATAATATAATAGTGGTTTATTTTCCTATTGATATGCTTACTGAAAATAACATTTCACTGATGAAACATAGTCGATTTTTATTTCAGCCGTTTTTAAATCTTGATTTTACGTTCTCTTTTTAGAAAACAGGAACAATTAAGAAAAGATGGACATTCAAAATCGATGAACATTCCAGAAAAAAACAAATCAGAAAAAAACAAGTAAGTGATAAATATGCACGCATGCACACGTCGTTTGATTTTAAAATTGGCGAAACGTTATGAATCCCAAAATGTCAGATCAGCAAAATCCAAAACTAACTGACGTTACTAAAATGTCTGCAAAGCCATTATTCACCAAAATACACTTTGCAAACTGCTTAACGTGGTATTGGACCCAATTGTATGCTTAGCGTGGTTTGAATTGAACCACAATACATATGTTTGGGTCAGTATAAATTCTTTTCAAAAGCAGATCATTAGTACTGCACATGAAAACTATATTTGCTGTTGTTGCCATGCAACGTTGCTACAAGTAGTTTAAGTTTATAAAGATGAACTATTTTAGCATTGCTCTGATTGTTCAAACACGTTTATATAATGACCTACTTTACGACAAAAATGTATTGCCTTCGAGAGATTTAGAATAGTGGCATTATAATAATTAACTTAGATGCACTACTGCGGTTTCGTTTCCTATGATTTATCATCTCGGCGAGAATGTTTAATCAGAGCAAATTATCAAGCCTTAATTTTCCTACAATTCCTTGATGATACTATGTGCTGCTAAAGCTTACCGTGACGTGTTAGTAGGCGTATTACTTATAAAGCGGTTCATCCCTTCATGCGTCTAGAAGCTGTCCTAGGTCTGACTTCAATCTGATGCGACCGTATGTAGTAATAGCAGTAGTAGTTTTTGCATTTAAGTCTGTTTAAATGACTATTCATTAATGAATAATGAAACCCAGAATATTAGCTAGTTCAAGCAATGGCACTTCGTAAATCCGGACACTTGTCACTCCTAGGTTTTCACAAGGCAATTCCACAGTGTACATAAACAGTTTTATCGCTTTATTATGAATCCCATATATTACACGGAGTGTGTCTGTCTTATATTGAGTGCATGTAGGCTGTAACAAATACACCGTCTGAAGATTATTCTGACATCTTTATTATACCCCATTCCATTTTTTTACATAACAGTGGCCAAACTAGAGAGTTGTAATTGTGTTCTAGAGTCTTCTATTTGTAGAAATCTAGGTCCCTGTAGAATTTCAATATACAGCAGTGTGTACCCCGGACACACGTCACGCCTGGCTGGTCATAATCCAGCATCACAATCTGTACATATCACTTGAATGTAAACTCCCTATATTCAATGTATGTGTCCGGATTATATTGAACATAATCCAAAGTCAACCACATCAAGGTTTGCGTGTAAGCTGTGTTTGCAAGTCTCTCCACTCCCGATTATTATTATTATTATTATTATTTTTTTTTTTTTACATATTTCTGTTTTATTTTGGTCAATTCTTACACAGTTTGCCCTCCCCTGCCCCAATCCCCCCCTCCCCCCCCCCACCACCACTTGAAACTCGATTATTATTTTCTTATTTTTTCTGTTTTGTTTTGGTCAATTCTTACACATATAGCTATGTTGCCACCCGCATCCCCGCCTCGCCCCACACCTCCACTCTTTTTTCTTTTACATATATGTGTTGTTTTGGTCAATTCTTACACATGTCCACACAAACACACACTTCGAATCTTTTTTTTTTTTTTTACATATTTTTGTGTTGTTAGGGTAAATTCTTACACATATAGCTATGTTGCCCCCCCCCCCCCCCCTCCCCCAACCCCACACTTTTCCTCATGTCCTCCCCCCACACTCAAAACTCGATTTTTTATTTTATTTATTTTTTATTATTTATTGAATTATTTCTGTGTTGTTTTGGTAAATTCGTACACAAATAGCTAGGTTACCCCCACACCCATATCCCCTAACCATCCTCCCATCACATCATCACCACCACCCGAATGTATTTATTTTTAAATATCTCGTGTGTTGTTTTGTTTTATTAATTGATCAATATGTTTCACCCCCATTCCCCAACCATCCCACCACCCCATCATAAACCACCACCCGAATGTTGTTTGTTTGTTTGTTTGTTATTGCATATCTTTTTTTTGTTTTGTTTTATAAATGTATCAATATGTTTCGCCCCCCCCCCCCCACTCCCAACCATCCCACCACCCCATCATGGGCTGCCCTCACATGGAGGACAGGGGGAGGAGAATAGTTTTCATTTTATCTTCCATTATATGGATATTAAATTTTTTTAAACCCCGTGTGGTTGCCGGGGTAGAATACAACCACTGCAAACACACCGTCACATGCAGAGGGGTAGGACCCCCCCCATTCATATTCATTTTGTCATTTTTTGTTCATGCTCATTAAAGGTCTTCATCATGACCCCTGCATTGTTTCAGGTGCCATCTCGCTCGCATCAAAAGAGCAGTGGCAGAAAAACAATAACGTGGCTCCAGCGTAAACGGAGTTTCTACGATAGAATTTGCAGCAACTCTGCAGTTCAGGGTGAGAAGGTTCTAGGCCCATTTTCCATATTTTATCTCGATGTACATGGAAGATGAGCCTGGCATGTTCATGCCTTTTAGGCGCCATATAACCTATTCATGTGTTGGTGCGCCTTAAAACCCCAATTCAATTCAATTCAATTCAATTAAATTTTAATTTTGAACGCAATCATTTACATATAAAGCAATTTAGATTAAATTCACGTACACAGATGAAATAATAATAAAAAAATGAAATGACTCCGCAATAAACAATTCTAGATTCTCATCCCCTCCCTCCCCGATTTATCTTTCGACCACACATTTCTTTAAAATGAATTTTGGATTAAAACTGATGAAAATAAAAAAAATAAAAGTTCACACCCTGCCCCAAATTTAGTTTGTATGAGATTCCAACAATAATTTTATATCTGCCCGATTTTCTATACCCCACCACAACCTCACCCCCACATTGTTTTAGCCTTGTTTTCTGATGGTTTATACTGGCTATATAATTTATTATTCACTGAAAAATCGAATAGTCGAGCTGCGCTGTTCTCCGACAGCTCTTGTTAATGAAAAGTGTTACTATATATCCCATTTAAGAGACCCCATTATTTATGGCACTTTTGATGGCTGTAATAATAATGGCATCCAGCAAGATAATGCCCATTACTGTAAATAATGACATAAGCCACAAAACAAAAATGCCCATGAAATGATTTGAGGGAAAATGATGGCCATTATTTACCCCCATTAAACATTTACAAAATGGGAAAGTGTTATAAATAATGGTCCCATTAAAATATTATGCTTTTTAATGTGTTATTTAAAATATAATGCCCATGAAGTAGCACAATTAATGGCCATTACTAGACTGCTGATAATGGTCATTACTAAGCTTACTAAGCAAACTCTGCCTGTGAATAATGTCCATTACTTTCAAATAAGTGCCCATTAATTTAAATAATGTTGTTTTGAAAAACGTTATTGCCATTATTATTTGCACTTACACAGTATAGACGGGTGTTGCCTAGCTATCATTCTTAAAGCTAGCACTTTGTTATTATTGGAGAGTTAAATTCATATAAATATAATTATATCCTATTTGAAAGTAACCCTTCGATCCCTGTAGTGAACATGTCCTGCTATTACTAATTAGAGGCAGGTCAAAATTGAAAGTACAACTTCTTGAATGGAACTCATTGCAATCTGTGAACTAGAAATATCACTGAAGGTGACGAATTCTCCCACTCCGTGGGCCATAACTCTGTAGTATAGGTGCAAATTTGGCTGGTTATCAAACTTGACCTAGATATTGCCATAATCATTGTCTTAATGTTTTATCAAGATCGGATTATAAATATTCCAGTTATTACGATCGAATAACAATATCCAAAATATTTGTTTCGTGAGTCACATCTTGTGCTGAAATTTGTTAAAATCTCGCACGGGAAACTTAAGTTATTGAGTGGAAAGCAATTTTCTATTAATAATAACAGTGATCTTTAATGAAAATCAATTCACTAATTTAACCTACTCAACAGTTCAAGAATAATTTTCAGATTTAACCTTAAAGAGGCACTACCTATATCTACGCGATTTTTAATGTAAAATATTAAATACTCAATATTACTGCATTTATATGTATACAAAGCTATTTTATGAGTATTCTAAGAAGAAACATGGTTCGTATTCCAGTTCTGTAAATTATTAATTATGATCAAAACAATATCTTGAATAAAATGCTGCCCAGCCGTTTATTCCTGCCGGAGAAATACGAGTTTTTACGATTTTCTCGGACATGCGCAATGCGATTACAAACTATTCGGCGCAGTTCCGATAGCAAACAAATCGATCGGAACTCTTCGCTAATCAGACGAGGTAGTTCCGATTGTAAACGAATAAGATCGGAAAATCTCCGCAATCGGCTTGTCTAAAACAATTAAGAATTCAATTTCAAAAATCCGATCTTTTCAATCCTGTTTTTCCCCAGCAAAACGCATATTACATTGAGTGAAATTATTTTTTGTTTTCCCGTCAAACAATCATGAGAGTGTTTGCATTGTATTTGTACTCTTTGTCAGAATCATGCTTAGGTGTCATAGTAAAAAAATAATTTGTTCATTCTAAACTCCTAAACCAATCAATTTATATTAATAAAACTTGCTACACATATCAAAGTATAACGACCCATGTTTACATGCGGAATAGGATAATTGTATTGAATAAAGTATAAAATGAAGACACACATGATTTGTATTTTTAGATATTTTAATTAGAAATATAAAACATATATGCATATATACATGTTATTGAGAAGTAAATGTAGCTAAATTTCTAGTGTGAATTTACAGGCAGGAACATATATTAAACTATATGTACATGGTTCTCAGTTGAAAATGAAAAAAAAGCTCAAAACTTGGTAAAGAGATCCAACAAAATGCAAAAACAATGGCGCCTAATTCCAGAAAACTAGTAGTCAAATGCTCAATTGCCTTACAGAAGTAATTATCGTAGTGTAAGAATGTGATATTAAAATAGGATCAAGATAGACAAAGAAAACATATTATCAGTTTTTTATAAGCCAAGTTGGCCGTATTATGTTGTGACGTTGTCCGTCCGTGTGTCCGTTCACTTTACATAAACATATTTTGCCTAATAACTTTAAACGTATAAAGTCTATAAAAATACAACTTTACCCATATCTTTAGCATGATACAATGAATACATCTGATAAATGCCAAAAATTCCTGATTAATATTGTTTGTGTCGCTTGCGTAGCATTGCAGACACGTAGGGATTAATTTTCCCGTCGTCTGTCTCACTTTAACCTGCAGGCTAACCTTGTGACCTATGTTCATGAAAATTTACACACATTTTCATCTTACCTCAAGAAATGTTGTTACATATGTCCAATATCTCTGACTTTTATTTTGTCTGAGTTATGCCCCTTTTCATAAAACTTTAACCTGCAGCCTAACCAAGCTCATAACTGGCTATAACTGAACAACGTTTTGACCTATGTTCATGAAACTTCGCACACATATTCATCTTACCCCGAGGAATTGTGTTACCCATGGCCAAATAACTCTGACTTCCATTTTGGCAGAGTTATTCCAATTTATATAAAACTTTAACCTGCAACTTAACCAAGCTCCCAAACTGGCCATAACTTGGAAAGTGTTTGACCTATGTTCATAAAACTTTACCCCCGTCTTCATGTTAAGGAATTTTCTTACACGTGTCCAATAACTAGATCTGACTTTCATGTCGGTAGAGTTATTCTCCATTTCATACAACTTTAGCCCGCAATCTGACCTGGCTCATAACCTTGCAAAATATTGACCTATGGTCATACAAATTTATATAGTTCTTCCTAACAATTATTCAATGCCATTGACATGTCCAATAACTCTGACTTTCATTTGGGCAGAGTTATGCCCATTTTCATAAAACTTTAACCTTCAACCTAACCTAGCTTATAACTTAGCAAAATATTGACCTATGGTCATGAACCGTTATACAGTTCTCCCTGTCAGCGCATTGTCAGTATAACAAGTTTTTTTGGACCCAGATAAATGACCTTGACAAACTGGCTCGACTAAGTTTTCATGAAGAAACCAATGAGTTTTAACGCACTTTCATTGTGACTTTTACCTTTATATATTAGTAAGTTCATGTCGATTTTGTCATGATGGGTATATGCTGAACGTTTGATAAAGAAACATGAAGAAACGATAAAGTTATAGCCAACGTTAAGTTGTCAACATCTGCTCCATAATTCATGAATGATTGCTCTCCCTGTCTTCAAACTTTATAGTTATATTGTCCTTTTAGAAATAAGCACACGTCAGGCGATACAAGTGTTAGGTGGAACACCATCTTGTGGTTTAATTATTCCCTTTGAAAATATGTTTAAGCTGTAACTTAACCTTGCCAACGATGGGCGTATATGCACCTCTAGGCAGTGCTCTTTTTACCTCTACTGATCTAGATCAGCGGAGGTTATGCGTTGACACGCTGTTCGTCTGTCCATAAACTTTTTATTTGTGGCAACTTCGCTACATTTTTCTCAAACTTCACAGAATAACATCATGATGTCTGGTTCTTTCTAAATAAGAATCAAGTCAATTTGAAATCCCTGATGGAAGTCATGGCTAAAAATAGATATGTGGCCTTCCCCATATTCATAAGCATGAATTTTAGATAGTTCGTAAATAAATCCATTCTGATCCAAATGCCAATTGCAAAGACATGTGTAGTCTTAACTTTCGGCTACTACTCTTCGAAGACTACTGCTTAGATTTTCCTAAATCTGTACATAATATACATGTATGCTGTCTCAAGCCATTTAATGAATGCAGGAAAGTATCACATTCATACATGATACATAAAAAATATTAAATTTATTGCCCATGAACTTCATTCTGAACTTTACTGATATTCATTTCTCATTAATTTGCTACAGGAAATTCAATTAATGGCCAGTCATTTTATTTTAATGGTCACGCTAAAGTTGTTAAAAAAAATAATGATCATCATATTATAATGGGCATTAAACAATAAATACAGTAACAGTTAATGGCTATTATTATTACAATTAATGGGCATTATTTCAATTCAAACATAAATCAATTGGGCATTATTTGTTGACGTCTCAAAGTTAATGCCACAAGTTGTAAATGTGTTTTTAATGAGATAAATAATAGATCAGTTACCTATTAATGACCACTAATTCATTATTGATGGTACAGAACACAGTTGCCATTAAAATATTTAAAATGAATTTATTAATCTATATTTAATGGTTTTGATGATTATCATGGTGTTTTCTTGGCATTTGAATGGCTTTTAAATGGTTTTGATTTGTAGTAGTGAATATAAGACAAAAAGGTAGAATACATATAAAAGTCGAACAGATAATGTAGCATTCAAGGACCATCAATCACAAATACGCAGAGAAAAAACAACAACTACACAAATGCATATCTGGCAAAATATGAAATCAAAAACATAACATGGCTGACAATAGGCTACCGCCTTGGAACGGTCAGTGGCAAATAAGGCCGCTGGAGGTTTAAACCAGGCTCTAAGGTGCACCAAACCTCAATCTTACCCTATTGTCATCGCAATAAAACGGGACAGTGTAATTTTAGCGGAAATAACGCTGATTTTCTTCATTTTGTTTACGGAAATGTTATAATGTCTTTTAAATGTCGTAATTATTCTCATATTATTAATATGTTCTCATATTTTTTTACAAATCCTAGTCCTTCAGTGTTTAAATTTCATATTCAACACATTATTGTAGAATTTTGCACAATGTTTAGTGAAAATATTGATCATCCAAAAACGCTATTTCAGAAGACTGCCCTTCCATTTAATGTCCATTTATCATTAAATTAATTTTACATGTTAGCTTAAAATGTTAATTTCTAAGACAATGCCTTTTCATCTACCATGCTTAAATTCTGAATCTGGTAATGCACAGATATATAACTGGTATTGTATGAGAACTTTCAAAGGTCTTCGACAAGTACTTAAAGAGAAACAGGCATTTAAAAAAGTAACAGTTAACATACCTGAAAAAAACTCAGGACGAATATGCCTCAGTATGTATAAGTGATGTATATTAAATGTTCCATAACTTTCGTCACACAAAAGATACAGCATTTATTTACCATCAATATAAAGGTATTGAAACTCTCTTTCATCTGGTACCAAACATCAACACTCACAATGAGCACATACTTGTTAAAACACGTTAGTGACAGAACTTATTGAATGACCCTCGTATACTTTATAGTGCACCCATACAACCCCGTCTTGAGGATGAGTGATGGGGTTAGGTGGGTAGAATTCACCATAGTTATGGTGTTAGAATAAACAAAACTAACACAGAAACGTGTACATTTTAACAAAGTTGGTCTGACCTGGGGTGTTTTGAGATATTGGTAGTGGGGTGTTAGTGGAACACATGCCCAACGTGGTTTAGCTATGAATAAGAAACGTAAACATACGGTCAGTACCAAACAACACGTTGGTTGTTTACATTAACTAAAACTTTGTTGGACCAGTTTAATAATATTGTTATATCTAACAATATTCGAAAAAAAACTATATTTAACCTATCCATATGACTTTAGGTTGATCAATATTGATATTAAGGTCAGACGTTTTCTCATAAAATGTTAACAGATTATGGGAATATTTGAACCATTTAACATTAAAAATTAAACATGTATCATCAGCTTTTTGGGGGATTAAATATTCTGTGAACAAGACTTTATTTAATATACTTAACTTTGTTATTTCTCATGAGAACAGCTAATATATCTCTGCGCAGGGAATAAAATATATACACTTGTCGTCAACCTCTCCGAACATAACCAGTCTGAACTGAAACACACCAGGCGGCAGTAAAACGTCTCCCCGCGTTTGCAATCAGTACTGTTATTCATTCGATCTTTGGAGATCGCTGAGCCCGATACTTATATTTAATTATCGGTGGTACTTTTTCATTTCCTTTTGTTTTCTTACTTTATTTTCGATTCAGTGGTTCCACTACTCCGGCCGATTAAAGGCTCTGGGTATTGTTTAACCACTTGTAGGATATGTTGTCTGCTTTTTAATTTAGTCTTTTGACTGTTACTTGTGATATGCAGGCTTCATAACCGCTGCTCCCAACTAAATTCCATCATGTTTATTTCGCTCTTCGGGGCATTTAATTTTATTAGATACTTGGACCATACGCCGTACGACATGGGGAAGCAATTAACTTCATGTTCTAGCAAATTTAACTACCGCTCATGAACAGTCTCAATCAAACCGAGACTGCAATATTTCGTATGTGTCGTTTTCGGCCGTTTCCAAAGGTCCATTATCATACACTTTTTTTGTGCGTGTGTAATATCCGTTCGTGAAAACTGAGAAGTGTAAATAAAGATCCCAGGCAGGTTATTTTCTCTAACAAGCAAGGCATTATTATTATGCAATATGTAAGTAATATACATAAATGATCGTGTATATATATAATAGAAATAAAAAACACACCTAGAACGTTAAAACCTAAGTACTCAGGGACTTTGCAGAAACCAGAGCACCAAGAGAGCAAACCGTTAAGGGTAAGACAAAACAAGGTTCTCTTGGTTGTGTACGTTGCTTCAAAAGGGTCATCCTTATCAGAATTCATTCCTCAGAATTTTAACTAGCGTTCATGTAGTGAAGTGTGGCGGCTGTAATACGTGTTCTCGTGTTAGGAATCAGTAGTGTTATTTTTACTGGTCTTTTGGTATCAACAAGCCCAATATATGTGGCTTTAGACTACAAATCAGTAGTGCTATTTACGACTACACATCAGTTGTGTTATTATTTGCTGGTCATTTGGGATCATCAAGCCCATTTTGTGTTGCTTTAAAGTAGAATATATTTTAGCCACTGCTAGGTTTTTTAGAGGTATTGCTTCTAACATTACCTCTTATGAACATACTCAACTAACCGAGTCTGCTACTTTATTATCTTGGAAGTGTTTCTTGTTTCACCCTTATCTGTATTTATTAAGACAAACATTAAACGCTACCGTCCTATAAGGATTTAGGTAGATGTCATCATCGAATCCCCAGTCTGTCCGATCATCGCACAATCAAAGATGAACTCGTAGTGGCGAACTGTAAATTTGTCAACCACTAAAGATGAAGTGGGTTGCAAAATGATAGGGTCATACCTAGTTTGATTATTTTTTAACAAGCTTAATAAATGTTGTATGAAAGAGATTATGACCAAGGATCTTACGAAGTTTGTAAATCACATCACTATAGAAGTCAAAGATGTCAGGTTGTGATAGTCCTTGTCGCAGAAGATTTTGTAAATTACTTTTATATTTTAAAAGTACCCCTTGGTCTGTCTTGAGAATGATTTGGGGTTAACTCGGATCAAAGACTTAGTTACCGAACATAAAGAAAAATGATTTCCGCGCTATAATTTTATTTTAGTTAACGGTATTAGCATTATTTTGTTGATGTATTCCTCATAGCAAAAATATCTCTAGTTTATTTTTAAGATACGCGGGGTCTAGATCGCATTCATTTAATAACCCGAAAACATTTTTATGCTCAATAACTACTTTCGTTGAAGGTAACATCGATATAAATGGAACTTCGGTTAGCATTTGGAACACATGGTTTTCGAGGAATCTCCACTTGCATTGTTTAAATATCCTCGAATAATATTGATTAAGATATAAAAAGACACAGTTGTATAGTTTAGTACCATTTCTATTCCATTTCTATTCCACTATGACAGCAGACACGCTCGTAATTGCACAAAGAGTTATGTAAGAAAGCAGAAATAAACATTTGTATTTGCATAAACTAACACCAGAGAGCATATATATATGGTCAAACTTACATAATAAAATAAAATATATGGTATTTGTTTTTAGAAAACTGGGAATTGTCGGACGTTCACGATCGCTTACCCATCCAGGTGAAGCCCAGCCCAAAGATACAAGGTAAGCAAAATATACTGAACAAAATATATGGTATCATATGGTATTTCCATAGGCCAGTTTTTGATGACGTAAACACGCTTAAACAGCGTTTTAATAAAACCATGTTTGATGTTTATAAGCACACTTACGTGAGTACTAAATATCCCAATAAACAGTTTCAAATTTGCCAAGCAATAATATTTTATGGATGATATGGAAATGTTAAAGGGAGGTAATTTGATGATGTTGATAATCAAAAGCTGCCATCTACACACTCTGTGTTATGTTTTTTTTGTGTGAATTGTTTGGTAAGGAACGAATAGAGAATATTGTCTCGAACAAATTCGGTAATTTTCGGTAATTTTCGGTAATTTTCGTAGATTTAATTTGTTTGTGTGGCCAAAATGCATGTTTTAAGAACAAGGGGGCTAAATACTGATAAATGTGATCCTTTGAGAGCAACACAATTAAGAGAATAAAGCAGCAGACTCGGTTTTATTGAGTCTGGTCATGAGAAGTAATGAAAGAAGCAACACTTATCACGCCCCTTAGCACCGGCTTTAGCGGTATTCTACTTCAAAACCACCTATATTGGGCTCGTTGGTTCCCAAGGACCAGTACAAAATAAATAACACTACTGATTCGTAGCACGGGGAGACGTTTTACAGCCGCCACACTGCACTAAACGAACGCTAGTGTGAATGTTAATAAATACTGATAAAGGTGATCATTTGAGAGCAACAAACACAAGTGTGGACTATTGTTGACGGTCTATCTAATTATTCTTAAAACATCCTTATTATTTTCCTGTTTTGCTGTCTAGACAATCGGCATAAACATCAGCGGACGTTTCTTTTTTTGTTCACTATATATGCATTATGCGCACAAGTCGATTTATAATACACTTAAGTTATATGAAAACGCAACTCGAGAATTTCCGCTATATATTGTATGTACAATATGCTGCTTTTAATCGAATGATACATGGCTACGTAAGACCTTTCCTTATGGAAAAAATACTAAAACAACAAATAATACAGCAAATAGTATTCCTTCAATGTTTCATTATTCACAGAGTACGCGTTTGGCTCAATCATGTGAGCAAACTTAGGATGCAACATTTTGCAAACTATTTACGTTAAATACAGTACTGAACTAGCTCAATTTTTCAAAGAGCAACTTCAACATTTATGAAGTTCTTGTTACAAAGTGTAGTGTGATTAAAACGTCTACAACATCACAGTTGTGTCCTTTCTCTAGTTAACTGCAACTTTTTTTTTTAAAAACATCTTGGGATTTCTTTGGAATATTATGTGCAATTAAGTGTGCAGTATATACAATATATATAGTGGAAATTCCCGTGTTGCGTTTTCATATCTCTTCAGTGTAGTGGCTTAAAATGATGGACTTACGACTTTCAATAAGTGGAAAGAATAAGTACCCTTTACTCATGTAAACACATGTATTCGACAGGTCTTCTTTAGTTGATCAACTTGCTGTTCAGTTTATTGAGTGTTTCCCTCTTTCGTATCGTCCAGTCAGACTTCAGTAAACAATTCATTCACATCTCGATCATATTGATTGGGCAGTCGTTTTTCTGCGCTTCACGTCTTTACTGTCTAAAGTAAGTTCCTAGCTCAAACATTAAATTGTGCCAGTCGAATAGTAAACTGGCTCAACGGGAAAAAACCTTTAACGAAAAAGGCCAGTTGAGTACTCGTACAATATACCATGTAAGGTGATAGGCTCCATTACGATAGTGTAGAAAGACAAGAAGAGATCGTGGCATAGTGCATGTATATAGTACCGGGAAGGCCAGAATCATAATACACACTCGTTTTTCCTGATTTTTTAAAATAACTTTTTACTAGTCCGTGCGTAAATTTCGCTCAGCGATCGTGTCAGATATACATTATACAGTATTGTTCGCCTTTGAAACATTGACTTCACAACATATTCCATACCGACTAGGAAATTACTCATCAAGAATCGAAAGTCGCAGATTTTATGAAGGTCTACACAGAACACAAAATGATTACTACTACTTGTTCATGTGACTTGTTAGAGCGACCGAAACGGTGTATAGTTCACCGTTGTTGCATATCGTTGTTTCAAACAGTTACAATGTATAACAATAGTATGAAATGAGAGATTTGGAAATCGCGGAACACGATACATACACAAAATACTGAAGTCTCGGTTTGATTGAAATTGTTCATGAACGGTAATGAAAAAAAGCTTGCTTCCATTCAGGCCCATAGCTTGCCCTGAAATTCAATTGAGGCAAATCCCTTTCTATGGAGGTCCGATGGCTTGCATTCGCCTCACCACCCACACGCCGACTTGTTTGTGATGTCTAAATGCGATTTCCTACGTTTTAGTCAGTGAACGTAATTAACTGTTTTTCATTTTTAAGCAAGACATTTTTGTCAGTGCTTGATTATTTGTAAGTATGTAGATTCCCAAAGTTCTACCGAGGCAACTGCCTCGGTGTGCCTCAGTGTAACTACCGGCCTGCCATTCACGCCCTCTAGTCCCGGTCGTGCAGAACTCAATATAACATGTAAAACCAGAGGATGTGATGTAATTATTATAACCTTTATAAAGTCTGCTAATTTCGATAATATAATGGCAATCTGTGACAGTCTGTGCATAAAGACAGAATTAAATGTCAATCAACGATATAAATATAGATATAATATTATGTAACTCTAAGTAGCAAGAACGTAGACATAATTACCTTGTAATTTACTACTATAATACAAATTTAACAAAGAAAAATTATACATAAACATAATCTATGGTAAAACCACCCTCAGATCATTTCACTGATACTTTTTATTCACATTACATTTTTGACTGAAATGTTAGTCCTAACATTTCAGTGATGTATTTCTTTATTAAAAAATACAAAATACCATTTGGTCCATGAGTATACATTTTAACAGCATATTTACATATAGTCAATGGCAGGTTACAGTTTAGGATTATGAAATATTTAAAAAAAAAAACATATAATTATGAATATCAATATAATGATAACAAGTTGGATTATAAACTCTAAGCCCCACACATATGCGTCTAATTAATATTTGACAATATGGTTTGCTAAAGAAATATGGGAGAGCAGACATTAATTAATATTATTAAGTTCGTTCCGAATTTTAAAACAGTTACTATTAAAAATTGTTGCCAGGTTCTTGATAATGTTTCAGATGTTAACAATTCGATGAATTTATGAATATTTGGTCTTCGCCAGAAATAATTTGTAATGTACTTCTGTCTTAGTTCATTAAACAATGCACATTTCATGACGAAACGAAATTCATCTTCAAGTTTATTACACACGATACATTTTCTTTCATTGACAGGAATTTTTTGTATATATTTATATATTATATAATTCAATTTGTTTTCTTTTGCCGCAAGCTTTCGGTTGTTTTCCCATATATATATGCTCTCTGGTGTTAGTTTATGCAAATACAAGCTAATTATGTTATTCAATATATGATCCGCGTAGTTGTTGTTCATTTGCACATGTATGTGTATACACTATATTTCTATGTGCACAGATATGTTGTCATTATTGTGTTTATTGTGTAAGATTCAAAAATGATACAAATGGTTCTATATAAACCACAACACCTAAATGCAGTGACACCGTGGGTCCTCACTGTCGAAGACAGGGTTACCGACTTGGAACGGCTTAAATTGATTTTATATGTACACAATCTCGCTCGGAGACCAAATTGACAAGACAGTGTAAATAAAAGTACATCTCATCAAAATGATATCTCTGACAATAAAGTCCACATCCAGAGAAATTAGCAACGATACACGCAAAGTTATTGTACATATATATTTAAAAATACACAATTAGAAACACTAAAGATGTAAAAAAAAAAAAAAAGAAGAGAAAAAAACAGAGAAGAAAATGGTGCAACCAAAAAATCTTCGGGACGAAAGTTCACCAACGTCCCCTTTTTGCTATAACGAAAAAATGGAGGAAGTTTACTTGTAATAAGTTGATTTCGATCATTAAAACCCTAACCGTCCATCGTTGCATGCCGTAATAAAACGAATGAGCTTGGAGATATACACCCAGGATTATGTAGCACGAGGTTAGTTAACGATGGCAAAGTCAAAGTCAAAGTGAAGGTCGAGGAATGCTGCTATGGTATCCGAACTGTTGGTTTTATTCAATGTGGTGGAAAATATTAGTGACCGTATGAGCAAAGAACGGATTATAAATATTGAGTATGTCATCCAGCTACCGAGATGTATTAGTATTATCAGATTACACATCAATAATGGCTCCGTGGCTAGCAGGTGACAAACGCAACATATTGCTTTTTTATAACAGTATAAAAACAAATTTGCGACAAGTAGCGCACAGTTAATACCCATAGGAATTCTAACAAACTAACAACCTGGCGGAAAGCGGTTCTACCGTATCTGATAAAGATGTTATCTGAAAGGAAAGATTATGGTCTACGAACATTATCGCAAGTCTACAAGTTATAATTATAATTAGTGGCGTGAGTTATGTGGTAGAGTGGTGTATAAAGTGGAAACATCGTAGGTGCTTAGAGCAGAGGCATCCAAATGCTTACACCATAATGCATCAAAAAAGTCTTTTTGATCGACCAAAACAGACTGATTCCTGAATTAAAAACATACCTTTCGCAGTATTTTATAACATTTTCGTTAATCGCGGAAAGGTAGAATGTCAACAATTTTGATATATAAGTAATGGTACATGAACTTGAATTTTCAATGAACGTGCTTTTTGTAACTTTATTATTGTGAAGTTTTGGAATCCAGTGTATAGTGGGGAGATTATTCTGCTTATTATTTCTAGGAACGTTCATAGTCTCCAAAAAGGACACATGCTGTGAAACAATGAACGTTTGTAGCGCTATATGTAAGAAATGATATATTCCTATAGAAACCACAGCGTCCGAACGCAATGGCATCGTAAGTCCGCACTTTACTGCAAACAAGGACTTGACAATACAATGAAAGAGACAAAAAACAACAGAAAGGGTGGTGAAGACAGGGTTACCGACTTGGAAAGGTCAGTAGGCATTAAGGCCTACTGGTTAGCTTGAATCGATTTTATATGCGCACAATCCTCGCTATTATCCTGTCTTCAACGCCCAAATAGACAAGACAGTGTAAACAAAACTACATCCCACCAAAGGGAATTCTCTAACAATAAAGTCCACATCCAGAGAAACTAACTAAAGAAACACATACAAAATAATAAACATCTCAGGATGTATTCAGAATCGTACTGAACAACCATAGTAGCTGCAGCTAAAGACAAAACCAGTCTAGGGTACGACCAGAAAATCCGAGGGACGAAAGCTCATGCACCCACCTCTCTTACTTGGGATTTCGGTAGGTACAATCATAGAGTCCAAAGAGGTGGTCCAGTCATCGCACAAGTGAAAAGTGAAGCGTAATGACTGACTGTAGAGGGGACAATCACTAAACATGCAGTGCGCTGTAAAACCAAAGGGTTATATTCTTTTCTGACGAACTTGCTGATTAAATTTGTAAAGCGGTCAGGAAACCCGTCAGACCCTTTATCTTTCGAAGTTTATAAACCACATCTCCATAAAATGAGGGTTGTGATATGCCTAGTCGCAGAAGTGTTTTAAGGTTGGTGTTAAGATGAGTATACGATTATCACCAGTAATCACTATTATACTTTGTTTTTTGTTTGTAGACATAAGCAATCGGATTCTCCTGATGGTGGATCGAATGTTATTTGCAACAATTTAGAAGCCCCTGACATAGACGCTGCACTAACTTCGCACTCTGGTAATTTGGATAAGCAACACGGATCATCTCAACTACATACGTTAGATAATACAGCAAAGTCAGCAAATCAAGGTTTACCAGATGACAATGAAGAATGGGTTATACCGGAAGCACCGGAAGCAGGTGATCCATCAACTGCCAAAGAATTACAAAGGTAGTTGTATCGCCACTTTTTGTTACTAACATTTTAAAAATTATAATTTATTTGATACATATTACCGTTAAAATTCACTTTTTTAAAAAGGACACACGTTCCATTTCGAACGCAAATATTGATACGGAAAAAACACATATGTTTTAAATGAAAAAAATAAAAGACATAGTATTATGTTTAAAACCTATTATTCTGTTTAAAAAGACAATATATGTGCGTAGGCGCCGCTGGAAACGAGGGTGCCATCCGTAAGAAATTTTGAAGGGATGGAGTGCAAAGTTTGTTTTACTATACCTACCCCGACTCCCTGATATTTGACCATGAGCACGGTATAAGATGTATATTATATTGGAACGCTAAACTTACCTTATATTCAGTGTATTAAGTGGTGTGTTGTTGATCCCCAATAAAACGATAATACGCCAATGAAAACATAACAAAATACTGCTAAGCCATATTAACTGGGATATATTGTCATTTAAATGGTAAACTGATAATTCGATGAATTGACATGTTAGTTCTACTATTCGACTAGCCAGAGAGCTACTGGTCAATACCAAGATTAGAGTACGCTTTACGCCGAGATTAATTTACTTTGTACGTATAAACCATCGGCTGATGGTCCGATGCAGACTAATATCTACTAGATCATTATATTTCTGATTAAGGTCACAGTGAAGACATTAAACGTGTTCGTTAAAAAGAATTCGGCAATTAAATCAAAATGAACCTAATTTGACATTAAAAACTGTTTCGGAAGACTTTCACACGTTTTGAATATGTTCATAAAACTTTGTTAGTACGATCCTTGTTGGTATGATGGTGATAGTCGGATGACTGATTATTATTGTTAGTTTTTCTTGTTTTGGGGGGTGGTAGGATAGGATATAGTGTTGTAAATAAATTAAATACATATTAATGCCCTTTACTATATACATATACCATAGCGCTATCTCTTCTCTCTATCCTTCTATACTATATATCGTAATGAATGCCTGTGCCTAGAAGAATAGAGAGAAGAGATAGCGTTATAGCAGGGCACTAGTCAGCCTTTGGGGACTGGGGCCAGGGCCCTCAAGAAGTGGAAAGTTGCGTTGTTTTCATATCAAAGAGAAATTTCTAAGAAACACAAATTAGTCTGTTTTTTATTATCTAAGTGTCACCAAAAATGTACCATTCCAAACTACAAAAAGTATGCTATTTTCCTGTATTGGAGTTTAAACTTTTCTAAAAATAAATAACTATTGACAAACAATATTTTTAAAGCGATGAAAATACCTACAAATGAAACATAAGCATACAATGTATACATTTTACATTTGTATATTTATTTTAATCAATTTGATTTGCTTTCCTTTGCTTTAAAATATATTTTGTGAAAATGCAACGTATAGTAAAAAGGCGCGACGACGTCATCGTTCCGCCTCCATTTTTGTTTCTTTGCAAATTTTCAATAGGTCATGTCTACTTTATTTTTTTGGCATTTGGATAATTCTTTCAGCTTTTTTTCAAGTTTTTCAGGGCCCTTTTAAATACATGTTGTTTGAAAATAGTGCATTAACCCCTTTAAATGATAAAGGGCAATAACTCTAATTTGAATGAAGACAGAGTTACGGTTGTTGCACTATTCACTTGCCCTCATTACCCTCTTTTATTGTGTGAGGTTCCATTGTTGTCCCATCAGTAGTTTATGCTCCGAACAAAACATCTAAGTATAAAATTACAAAGGGCAATACATGTAACTCTAATTGGAAGAAAGACAGAGTTACAGTTCTTGTACCCTGCACTTCCTCGCATTGCCAGCAATCTTTGTGTGAAATTTCATCGTAGTCCCATCAGTAATTTTGAAGTTATGCTCCGGACAAAAGTGGGACGGACAGACAGAAGGACAAAACGGCGACTTTATGATCCCCCATATATTTGGGGGAGCATAAAATGGTAATGTCAGCGATTAACTATGCTACAATATTTAAGAATATGTAATGTTTATATGTAACGTCATGCAAGTCAAGCTCATATATTTGAAATATAAATGCATTGATCTCGTTGATGCCAATGATACTTCTAATCCTAATGTCAGAGGTACAGATGTAACATAATGTCAGTTCGGACGTCCATGTGTTATTTACAGTACTACATACAATAACACGACTAGAAACATGTGATCAATGATATTATATTTTTCAAAGTTCTGGTTGTTTGCAAACGAAAGTCCCTTCTTCTTTCTCTGCCAGGACTTTAACCCGGATCCCCTTTCTCGACGGAAAAGCATGCTTCTTTACACTACAGAGATGGTCCCGACAGCACAAACCGAGTGTACAAAAACTAGCCAAAATTAATTCAAATTAAAACTTATTTCGTATCAAATAAACTTTTACATAATAATCCTCCATTCTAACTGGTACAGTTGTTGCGAAACGTGTTATGTTTCGCGTCATTTTCCAGCACATTTTAGGCTATGTACTACTATTATTTTACGGTCATTGTTTTTGAGGCAAACCGCCCACGTATTCTTGGGTAGAACCAGTACTGAATACCCCTCGCTATCCGTAAGATGTTTTTTGATTCTAACGTAGATAGTGCCTACCATAAACAAGAGATCAATGACCTTGCAGCGCACCTGATAGGTTTTGATAGCTAGATCAGCATTCTTGTGAAGTTGCTTGAACATCTGTAAAGTAGTTTGAAAAGGAGTAGTCGCTACAGGGTTTTAATATATAACTCTATTTAAATAAAGATGACCACTGGCAGCCATGTTAAGGTCGAATCAAAATGATTTTCGACAAGAACCAACATCATGTCATGCTGATCATTTTAGAAAAAGTCCCATATCGATATCACTTTTACGTTTTCAAGAAGTAGTGGCTACACTTTTTTTTTTTAAATCTATTTTTACCGTGGCCGCCACGGTAAAAATAGATTTAAAAAAAAAAATTGTGACTGTCATCATGACTGAGTATGCGTCAAATGAATTATGAGTTGACAACTCTTAATCCGACGCTCCAGTCTGGGGTTTGGCCCGGCTGGTTAAAGCCATTTGCATTGTGTCTATAGAGTCTGGATTCTCAAAATATGTACAGTTAAAACGGTGTGCTCACGTTGTAAAATTTAGCTCATATTCTAAATGTTTAAAAATCACGATTATTATATTTGTATGTTTTGCCATATCGAATGGTTTTATTCTATATTTACATGATGGAAATTATCCTAAGCATGTGTCTCATATTAAGAACAAAGGTCACAGTGTTTCTTTTAACTTAATATCCATTTAATCAGAATGGTTGTTTCTTATAAATGTTATAAAAGTAATGCACATGTATCCTATTTTGAAAGCATTAAATATTTAAAATTATTTTTTCTCTAAGCATGTTCCTGTTATTTATTCATTTTGAATCCAAGGCCATCCTTAAACAATTGTTGGGTAGGATAGGTAGGACCATCTTTTAACAGAGGAGTTTGACACTGGTGAAAGCGTTTTACAAAACTAGTGTTCTGTCTGTATTATACATTAATGTTTTCATTTTAGACTAATTTATATTAATATAATAAAACTTAAAATTAACAATATTTAACAATATGTATACCTGATATTGGTGCGATTCGTGACACGTTCCCCAAAACAAAAATAAAACATAAAGTCCCTTCAATATTAAAAAAAATAAGAAAAAAATAGGTAAGAGCACAGAAAACCAACACATGTTTAAATAAGGCCTTATAAGTAAATACTCAATGCGGTCACAAATTATCTACAGCTCTGGCATTTCAACCGATAACTGGCATCTCCTGCCACACAGGTTTGCATTTGAATATTAAATGGCCAATCCAATAAAGACATCCGAGTTTAATTTTGGAAAATATTCTGAAAATCACACTATAAAGCAATGGGATTAAGTCAATATCCCAGTTAAATGGGATCCCAGTGATATAATATAAGGGATCCCAGTTAAGCTGGGAATTTTAAGCGGGAATCCCAGTCCAAGTGGTATTAACTGGGAATCCAAGCAAATGCTCTCAGTGGGATTAACTGGGAATCCCATCAGTTGTACTGCAGTTCACTTCATTTGTACAGTGGTACAAATAATTAGACCACGGTTATAATAAGTTAAATACATATCCTTTAAACAGTGGTACACATCATGTGAACAGCGGTAAAAATAATTGGAACTGAGGTACAAATGTTGAAATATTGAACATATCCATAAATGAATTAGACTGAGGTACAAATCATTTGAACCGCGGTTTAAATCGAGCTATGCGAAGAAATAATAAAAAAATATATACTTGGTACTCTCTTCCTGTGAAAGTGAGTTTGGAGATGCCTTTTGAAATTTATTTTAATTTGACCAACTTTTGGTCATGGCGGCTATCTTGAATACTATCGTGAAAAGAACCATACGTCTACTATCTCGTGAAGTTTACCTATAATCAGCCCCAGCAAGTAAATAATCTCTATACTGGTATATGAAAGGGGATGGTGACACCAGCGAAAATGTCTTTGATTACAATTGCAAGGGAACAGTGACACACGGCTAACCGCGGCTAACTTTCTTTAATTAGATCAGTAGAGAAAATACAAATATAAAGTTTACGACATTACCAAGTAACGGATGTGTGTACTGCATCAAATGCTAAACATACAACGTTCTGCTTGTGTAGACAACCCTCTGCAGCATATCTCTCCAACCCGTAAACCAAACAAACATGTATGGACTCAATAAACGTATGTATTTTCCATTCCGATAAATGTGCATCAAATTTCCATGGTCTTTCGACCTGCGACTTCATTTTTAAGATCCTGTTTTACAAAACACGAAAACGTCATTGTATCTAATGAAACTGATTCCAGCGTAGCCTTTGAATTGGGTTTAAATCAATATAATTTAACTTTTTCCAGCAATGAAGTTAAAACTGCTTTCCAAGGATCGATTTGTGGACTGTCTCCTGACGCAATTTTATTCACTGTATCGGAAAACACACCTCTGAATTAAGTAACAGAATGTACACGTGACAACGATCGACCAATCAAAAACTGTGTCATGTATCATTAGGTCGTTAAATATCCTGTTTCACTGCCTTGGACGGTCAATGCAAATAGAGGCCTATCCGAGGGTTATAACGCAGGTTATGATGGTGCACCAAACCTCACACTTAGCCCTACTTCATCCCAGATAAAACGGGACAGTGCAAATCAAGAAATCCCCGCC
>JAWPHD010018823.1:0-38244 GCA_037043455.1 Cyrtodaria siliqua
GCGCCGACAAGAAATTAAAAAAAAAAATGTCATGGGGCCGTAACTCCATCAAAAATCAACAAACCAGAAAAAAAAATGCAATAGGCACAGCAATAGCTTCCTGCTAACATGGCGTTAACACAAAAAAATAAATAAAAAAAAATAATAATTAAAACAAAAAAATAATGACACAGGAAATTAAAAAAAATATATATCTATTAAAAAAATCAAATATAAAAAAGCAAATATATACTAATAATAATAATAAAAAAAAGGCAAAACATCTGGTGAAGATCAGATGAAAGAATGAAAGTCCCTATCGTATTAACGAGGCAAAATATAGCATTTTTAACTAAATCAAGGGTCATAACCTCTGCTGCTATTGGTCCGATCTGGCTGGTTTTCGAACTTGTGCGAGCTTTCAGGGCTATTAACAATCTGGTAAAGTTTGGTAAAGATCGGATGAAAAATGAAGGCCTTTGGACAGTAGAGCTAAAATCATCAGCTCCAAAAAGTAGTGTCAAGGTCATAGATGAAATCCAGGCATCCAAAAAAGATGCACTACCAAAAACACAACTATGTCAAAATAGAATATGTTTTCTTCCAAAGATTAAGCTATAAATTAGGTTTAAAAACATCTAGTGCATAATTCTTGTTCATGAGAAAGTGATGTAAATGTAACAATTAAAATTATCTGCCCTTTGCTTGGATGGAGAAGGTCACATCCACATTTGCTTTGTCACGTTGCAATGTACCACTCAAGATATACAACTATAAGCAAAGTTTGAAAGTTCTTAGTGCATACAGTTTGTGAAAAAGTGACCTAAATGCCAAAGTTGAAGGTAAAAATTATAAGGTTATCTGCCCTTGCTTGGAGGGTCAAGGTCACTTCCACCATTTGCTTTGTCACGTCGCGATGTACCACTCAAGAAACGACTATAAGCAAAGTTTTAAACGGTCTAGTGTATACAGTTTGGTGAAAAAGGAGACCTAAACGCAAAAGTTGAACCTAAAAATTAGTAAGTTATCTGCCCCTATTGCTTGGAGAGTCAAGGTCACTTCCACATTTGCTTTGTAACCTTGCGATGTATGACCACCCATGATGCAACTATAAGCAAAGTTTGAAAGGTCTAGTGCATACCAGTTTGGTGGGAAAACTTTAACATATTGTTAATATCAATGAAAGCTCGCACAAGTTCGAAAACCAGCCAGATCGGACTAGTAACAGCTGAGTTATGGCCCTTGATTTAGTTAAAAAATGCTTATATTTTGGCCTCGTTAATTCGACCAGGCCTTTTTAGTAGTAGTATATTTCTTTTTTTTATTATTTGTACATTTTTTTTGTTTAAATTTGTCAACATCGCTACATCGCGTTGAGATACAGACAACGCTACATTGCAATATGTACATCGCGACATAATTGTCGCGATGTTCATATTAGCAATGTCGCGCGACAACATAATGCAATTGTCACGAAATCACGAAAATTATGTTGTGATGTCATATTGCAAAGGTCGTGACATTGCATTAAGTTGTCGCGACTATTGCAATACAACATCGCGACACTAATTGTATTGCAATGTCGCGTTGTCGTGACATTGCATTGGCGTTGTCGCGACATTTGCAATATGACATCCCGACAATTATGTCGTAGTGATGTCGTATTGTCTAATGTCGAGTTGTCATATCGCAATGTCGCATTGTCATATCGCAATGTCGCGATGTCTGCATTGTCGTGGGAGTCGCAATTGTCGTGGGGCAAACAATGCGACATTGTATCTGGCCCCAAACCGGAACACCGTTTGAAACAGCACATGGCTACAGCATTTTTAACTCTACGTTCGTCCAGCTAGGTTCCTGTTCTGTTTCTTCTTGTTGTTGTTTATTTATCAAAATTATGGTCACTTTTACCGTGTATTTAGCGTAATAGTCAATTTCAGTTCTTCTTTCCACTCATGAATATATATGTATATAATTATGTAGATTATGTAGATCTATGTTTCCACCAATAAATTTGTATTTTTTTTTTAGTAAATACTACGGTAAAGTTTCTTTTCAATGTGTGGGACAGACATAGGGAAGTTGAATCAACGGGTAGTGCCTCTTGTTAAGTTATTTGTCCCTGCAGCAGAAGACGTTTTCTAGGTTACGCCACTGAACTTGGACAAGTTCAAAACCAGTTGCATCAGACTAGACACATCAGAGTTATAGCCTTTGATTTAAAAAACAAACTGTTTTTCGGTAGGCCTTAGACTATTCAAGCCAGTAGAGTGATACAGGCCCTCTTGTGCATCATGTTCCCGGAAGACTACTCAATACACGCCACTCTGTAAATGACATAATTTTAGACATGGAGGTCATCTTGAGTGACAGTTTGGCCATAAAACACAAATCTGTCTATCCATCAGCAATTTCATAAAAAAAATTCTAGTCTGATTTGAAACAGTTTAATGACAATTGATCACAATATATTTGGAATGGATTGACCCTCTAAGATTTTGGTAGGTCGCCAAAGATCGCCAAGTTGGATAAAACTATGTAAAATGTATGGAAATTTGATCGTGCAATATCCATACAGTCTTTCCTATCAAACCTTGCATTCTCAGTACTTTTAGTACTTTGATTTATCATGTAGGGGAAATAACCCTGCAAGTGATGTGGCAAATATCGCCGCCAGATGTCGCACCGTTTCACTTTGCACGTAATGAAATCAGTTTCTGTCAAACGGATTGCGTTTGCATCGCACCGACTGTGTTTTCGCCCGATCATTTCACTTCAAAACGTATCAGTTCGCTTTGTAACGAATGAACAGAGTTTACATGTCGCATCGAATCAATATGTACGTCATCAAATGACTTTGCGTCGTATGGTTTGAAATTTTACACCGTATCATTTCACTTCGAACCGTATCAGTTCACTTTATAACGAATGAACCGAGTTTACACGTCGCATCGAATCAATATATACGTCATCAAATGACTTTGCGTTGTATGGTTTGAAATTTTACACCGTATCATTTCACTTTGAACCGTATCAATTCACTTTGTAACGAATGAACCGAGTTTACACGTCGCATCGAATCAATATGTACGTCATCAAATGATGTATGTCAACCCAACGCATACACATAAAACAATAAAAAAAACAATGGATAAGACATCTTCATATAGTAAGGTACAATATATAGTATGCGGCGTAAGATATCAAAAACATTCTTACACGGCGATAACAGCAGTGTTTAAGGGTAGTGCCCAATTCCAGTCGTTGTTCCTCTGAAATTTCAAAATAAGTGGTGGACTGTTATTTAGGGCACAAACCAACTTAGTACTCTACAAAGGTACTAGCACAGTTTAGGCCACTTATGGCAGTCGATTTTTGAGTAACAGTAAAAAAGGATCAGTAACTATTAAGCAAGTAATTATAACAGTTAAAGGGACACATGGCAATCTTGTTTTTTTAAAAACTAGCGACGTCCCTTTTTCTACATAATTTGCATTTGTTCAATCATTAATGTTAATTATAAGAATTGTATTGAGCCATTTGTTTTTGCATTTTATTAATTTTTGATATTATTGCACCAATAATATATTAAAACTAGTATAATGACTAAATATTGAATATTTAAGATTTGATTTATTTAAATGTAACCAGGGTCAAAGTAAAAATGATACTGGATATATAAACCGTGACACTCATTTCAAATACTTCAAGATTGCCATTTGTCCCTTTAAAGCCATTTAAAAAAACTAAATTTTTGATTTAAAAAAAAAAGAAAAGATGTGACCGTTTAAAGGTAACTTGCAGTAATAATGTTGTGATAACTCATATTCCTGTACAAATTAATGATAAAATATAGGAACAGTAAATACGGCACATAATCATTTAGGACTAAGGAGCGCCTCCTTACGGTCCCCGTCATCACCAACCTGTGACTGATACACCACAGGGGCAGTCTTGACTGGACACCGTTATCAACCGTAATTGTTCTTTTATTACCCACGGTAGCCTAGACACCGTGTGATCCTCGGATCTCACGCGAACAAGTGGTGAATGAGCTGCCGCCTTACATCAGTCCAGACAATGTCAGAGGCATAACAACCACAACGTAAGCAACCACCCAACACAAGGCCCCATCACAAAAACATAAACACACGGTATGAACTGAACAGTCCCCAGTTTGATGCCCATAGGTATAAGTATGCTGCAAATGGACATGCTAATCACCCCCAATATAGCGTGATACAGGCATATCCCTCATCAATCCCCAGCATTATATGATATGAGTAAAGCAACCTGAGGACCAGGGAGCCCATACCATACACACTACAAATCAAGCATGCACCACAAAGCCAAACACAAGTCTGACTGGAAAGAGCCAACACATGAAATAAGGTTGAATTGACCGCTGATGTTGACTGTTTGTTTTGGCATATATCTAGGCATTAAATAGGCCTGTTGGTAAGGCCTAAGTCACTTTTAAAATTCAAAATTACAATTTAAGTCCAGACTATTGTACCCATCTCTTTAAGATACATAACGGCTTATCGAGTTTGTTGGTTGAGTGACTATAAACCTAAGAACTATACACACATGTTAAATAACTCATTCCAGTCCAGACCATTGGAGAGGCACTATAAACCTTAGAACTACACACACACACGTTAAATAACTCATTCTAGTCCAGACCATTGGAGAGGCACTATAAACCTTAGAACTACACACACACACACACACGTTAAATAACTCATTCCAGTCCAGACCATTGGAGAGGGACTATAAACCTTAAAACTACACACACACACACACACGTTAAATAACTCATTCCAGTCCAGACCATTGGAGAGGCACTATAAACCTTAGAACTACACACACACACGTTAAATAACTCATTCCAGTCCAGACCATTGGAGAGGCACTATAAAACTTAGAACTACACACACACGTTAAATAACTCATTCCAGTTCAGACCATTGGAGAGGCACTATAAACCTTAGAACTACTAACACACACGTTAAATAACTCATTCCAGTCCAGACCATTGGAGAGGCACTATAAACCTTAGAACTACACACACACACACGTTAAATAACTCATTCCAGTCCAGACCATTGGAGAGGGACTATAAACCTTAAAACTACACAACACACACACGTTAAATAACTCATTCCAGTCCAGACCATTGGAGAGGCACTATAAACCTTAGAACTACACACACACACGTTAAATAACTCATTCCAGTCCAGACCATTGGAGAGGCACTATAAACCTTGGAACTACACACACACGTTAAATAACTCATTCCAGTCCAGACCATTGGAGAGGCACTATAAACCTTAGAACTACACACACACACATTAAATAACTCATTCCAGTCCAGACATTGGAGAGGCACTATAAACCTTAGAACTACACACACACACATTAAATAACTTATTCCAGTCCAGACCATTGGAGAGGTAGGATGTCCTGCGGCTGTCAGGAACCACTTGGCCCCGCAGGATGTGCCGCTGTCAGGAACCACTTGGCCCCGCAGGATGTGCCGCTGTCAGGAACCACTTGGCCCCTCAGGATGTGCCACTGTCAGGAACCACTTGGCCCCGCAGGATGTGCCGCTGCCTGGAATGTGCCATAGGTAGAGGGGCATTTTGCTCTCGCATGTTTCCAGAAGTTTTTAACCTGTTTTTAATATTTTAAAATGGCCCTAGAAAGGGAGGCTTAAACTGACCGACAACGTTGGATTTGGTGAGATGTCACCTGTCGCAATGAGTTCCCTGTGTGACAGGGTGGACCTACGATGGATGCAGCACCACAGATTGACCATTGGTGTTGAAACATCCCTGTGAGATGCATAACTGCTGTCGGTGCGGGTAGCTACCATTTCTTCGACCAGTGTGAATATCGGAGGAGCCATCACCACATGAAAACCACCAACATGGACTCATTGACCTACTTGGAACAATTAATCATCTGTTTCCTGATTGGCTGAGACGATCTTGAGCCTGCAATGGACTGTTCCCAAACTTCATATACACATAACAACTGATTGTCTTATGTCCCTCCAGTTCACATTGTTGATTGCCACATTTATTACAGAATTATGGCACTTTGTTTGACTTAGAATTTTCCACTCTAATATTGTATAATGAACTTCCTGTGCCTTTCACTTGTCAGTTTTCAAAACAATGGTATTCATCACCTTCAGTGATAGTTCTAGTTCATTATTTGATCTTTACCAAACTTTGCCAGTATCTTTGTATCAAGGAAAGCTCAGACAAATACTGATCAATAACATGAGTTATGGCCCTTGTTTTGCAGAAACATTCTTTGTGAATACTCTATCACCTAGTTGGATCGTTTTTTTCCAAACTTCACATGAATGCTACTGCAGTCTATGGCTTTCAAGTTTGTAAAAATTAGGTCAACGCAACATCCAACATGGCCATAATTAAAGATGGCCACCATTACCGTAAATACTTTTTATTAAAACCGCTTGGATGATTATGACCAAACTTTAAATGATGTTGCTGAAGTCTATCAATTTCAAGTTTTGTGAAAATCAGGTCAATGAGACATCCAAGATTGTTGCAGTTACTGTAAAATGCTTATATCTTTGAAACTGCTTGGATGAGTATCATCAAACTTCACATGCATGATATAGCTTTCAAGTTTTTAAAAATGTGGTCAATGCAAATCCAAGATGGTCGCCATTCAAGATGGCCACCATTACGTAAAAAGCTTCAATATTTTAAATTGCTTGGATGATTTGGCTCAAACTTCGCATGGATGATGCTGAGGTCTATGGCTTTCAAGTTTGTAAATATTAGGTCAATGTGACAGCCAAGATGGCCGCCGTTACTGTAAAATCACGGCTTATATCTTTTAAACCGCTTGGATGATTTTGACCAAACATCACATGGATGATGCTGAGGTCTATGGTTTAAAGGTTTGTAAAAACTTGACACAACACTCAATATGGCTGCCATTAAAGATGGCTGCCATTTCCATGAAATGCGTATATCTTTTAATAACTGCTTGGATGATTTTGACGAAACTTCACATGGATGATGCAGAGGTCAATGGCTTTCCAGTTTGATTAGGTCAACAGGAAATTAAAAATGGCTGATGTTACCATAAAAATGGATACAAATCAGCACTATTTTTAATTAAATTCAAACACTCGGTAGAGAATTCACAAGCACTCTTGTTTATAATATTAAACTTGACAACATAACATGAAAAAAAACAGACTGTTTTATTTTAATGTTTTTACAATATTAAGCATAACTTGACAACATAACATGAAAAAACATTAAAAACAGCTCATTTTGACACTAACGAACAAAAGTCAGTCATACTGAAGTAAGGCATTCCGTTACCACTAGTTTCACCCCTGCCATAATTCTGTATCACACATTGTCTCGGTATTGTTACCACTAGCACTAGCTTCACCACTGCCATAATTCTGTATCACACATTGTCTCGATATTGTTACCGCTAGCTTCACCACTGCCATAATTCTGTATCACACATTGTCTCGGTATAAGGCACACAGTTGATGAGTTTACACACTTCACAACTGTCCAAACTCTGAATATTTGTGAATGTAATAAACAACAAGAACAGTACAATAATGAGCAATGGTGATGCCACGGCTATCAGAATTATTCTCACTCTGGTGTGCCATTTCTGAAATGTTATATACGGCAACACAATAACCCCGGTAAGTGTACCAAGAACAAAGCCGGCGAAGATACCGAATATGTCCAAATATGGTAGGGTTCCACAGAAGATGAACACCGTGACGGCCACTAGTATTTTCACTAGTTCTTTGTAAGGTTTGTCGATGAGTGTCCAGAACTGTACCAGCTCCACAAAAATAACACCAACCATACCGAAAATGGCACCGACACCACCTACATGACTCTGGTAGGGAGAGAAGATGGCGGACATCTGAAATATGCAAATATAACATTATTAACCAGGGCAGCTCAAGGGTAAAAAATAACTTCGACAATTTCTCAATGGATATCAAAAATTATGTTTTGAAACAAATTTTTGATTTACTTATAAATCAAAAGTAGCATTACTCATCCACTTACTACAAATACTCTTTGAAAATCACTTTTAAAAATGATGAGTATTATATTTAAGAAATAGAACATCATTTACAGTGAATTATCGTCCAATATATCACGGTTTGGAGTTTTATTGTAAATTATTGTTTACAATTGAATGACAAACCTTGTTATATTCCAAGATAATTCACCGTAAACGATGTTCTATTTCTATTCTAATACCCCTAAAATGTGAAAATAATGCACACATCTGAAATCTTTCGCATTGCTTCCCTTACTCTCCTAACGTTTCAAACGTTAAGAGTTCCTTGTTTATTCTCCTAATGTTGCAAACGTTAGTGATATATCGTTGAATATAACGAGATATTTTAAACTAGGCTATATAGTGCGGGTGTATTAGAATTGTATGTATTGTGCTGCAGAATAGTTTATACCATACGTACGTGATGAAAATTGTTCCAAGCATGGGTCTAATTCATAACTTTTACATAACATCATCAAAATAATGTGACCAATAAAATAAAAGACCTCCACATTCTGGTAGGGGTAAACTAGGTGTTTATCTTTGGTGCTCAACTGAATTTAGCCCGGTTAAAATCTAGCTTGTAGTGATAATTATATTAAAAGCTTTATTTTATGTATATTCTTTTGGCATTGTCTGATTTTAAAACACCAATATGGATACATTTAATTTAATTCAAGGTCTAATATTTCATTTTTCATATAGAGATTGAGGATGAGGTCCGAGTAAACCCATTATTTTCACCTACTGAATATCTCGACCTACCGGAAATTGACCTGATGTGAAAGTTAGGAATATTAAGGTCATACAATGTTTCTTTTTTTTTACTTAAAGGGACAATGTCCGTAACTTTTAGCTTATAAAACACACACTAATTACGTTCACAAACATTACATACTAACAGTATTGAATATTTACTAATTAAAAGCAAGATTGTTTGAAGGATTCAATCGCGGTACAAAAAAAAGAACTACTGCTTTGCGAGTTTCAACCAGCAGCCCAAACTAAAATTACACTCACGGGTAATAAGACTGCGCATAATAGACGACGTCGCTCCTACCTGAGCTATGCGGGCCATATATATTACGCAATACATACTATGTAGAAAACCTACTGCGCTTATGGAAGTCATGTGATCAGCATGAAAAGTAAACAAAGTGGGTCCCACATTATTTACAAATAATAATTAAAACTTTCTTTTTTCAAACTCACGAATGTATTACTACATACTTATTTGGGTCTATGCTCATGTTTTCATGTAAACATTTCACTGAATAAAAGTCAGACAGTTATTTGATTATGCTCACTATCAGCTTACTTACGGACAGTGACCCTTTAACTTCCATTTAATCATAACAGTTGTTTCTTTTAAAATGTATAAATTCACATCCTTTTCGAAAGCATGAACTATTTAAAAAAATTGTTTACTCTGAACGAGTTCCTTTTACTCATTCATTTTGAATCTGATGAGTAAATACTCATTGCAATCAAATATATCTACAGAGCTGTTTTAAACCCAGAACATTTATTTGATGAAGTTTTATAACTTGGCAATATTCTTATATGCCAGTTTAATTCAATGGGAGATAATTACGCAAATTATAAGCAAGAAAGAACAACACCCTATGTCATGCAAATGTTTCCAATTACATTATAAAATAAAATAAATTTTTGTTAAGCTCCATTTGCAAAAAACAGTGCTAAACTTATTTTATTCAGTATAAATTGAGGATATTTGTTATGTTGGAGTGAATAACAGGTTTTTTTTCATCGAGAAGTGAGCCAACTTATATTTTCATGAATCTGAAGCATGAATGAAAATATATAATACGGTAGTTTGATCATTTCGAGATGAACTAAAATTGTTATTCACGACAAAGCAACAAATATTCTTTTTCTGTTATGCCTTATAAACACAGTTTATCCAGAAAAAAGGTGTTTCAGTGACGTCAAAGATTCAGTATTGTGAAGTTGCCATCTTTAACTCACAATAACTTCGAAAATACTAAACCGATTTTAATAAATACTGACTCATTTTCTTTGTTAAGTTTTGTCCAAGTGAATGATATAACTTTCCACATAAAAAGGTGTTTTCGAAACTTAATTGATCTTATATCTTCGCTATATCCGTAAAACAAATTCGGTACAATACTATAACGAATCTGTTATAGCAAAGGTACTTAAATTGCTTACTATAAACATTTGACGAGTCATCATTGCAGAACTGGAAGTGTGCTTTCTTGAGCTGTACCACACCGGATGTTCGTCAAATATTCGACTGCTGGTAGTTTATTGTTATCATTTGTGTACTGAATAAAGCATTTTGAGTAATCTATTGTATTCTTTGCTTTGTTTCTGTTACATCAATTCTCGGTATTAGAATACATTATTGAGTATAACGTCTTTCATTTTTAAAGATTCGTATCTATTTGGTCTTACTTTCATTAAGACCGTGCGATCTACCTCTTAAAGAAACTAACCTGCCAAATAACGGCAACATTACAGTACTAAACCTTTTATCAAAACTAACCCGCCAAATAACGGCAACATTACAGTACTAAACCTTTTATCAAAACTAACCCGCCAAATAACGGCAACATTACAGTACTAAACCTTTTATCAAAACTAACCCGCCAAATAACGGCAACATTACAGTACTAAACCTTTTATCAAAACTAACCCGTCAAATAACGGCAACATTACAGTACTAAACCTTTTATCAAAACTAACCCGCCAAATAACGGCAACATTACAGTACTAAACCTTTTATCAAAACTAACCCGTCAAATAACGGCAACATTACGGTACTAAACCTTTTATCAAAACTAACCCGCCAAATAACGGCAACATTACAGTACTAAACCTTTTACCTAACCCTATTCAGATCATATAATAATGTCTATGTGCAGATAAAAAAGTAAATGTTTATTTAGTTTTTTTTAAAAAAGCTGTGACTGAATATGCGTAAAATAAAGTTTGAGTTGGTAACTCTAAGGTTTATTAAGGGTTTTTAAAAAACCTGTGACTGAATATGCGTAAAATAAATTATGAGTTTGTAACTCTAAGGTTTATCTAAGGGTTTTTAAAAAAACCTGTGACTGAATATGCGTAAAATAAATTATGAGTTGGTAACTCTAAGGTTTATTTAAGGGTTTTTAAAAAACCTGTGACTGAATATGCGTAAAATTAATTATGAGTTTGTAACTCTAAGGTTTATCTAAGGGTTTTTAAAAAACCTGTGACTGAATATGCGTAAAATAAATTATGAGTTGGTAACTCTAAGGCTTAATAAGGTTTTTTTAAAAAACCTGTGACTGAATATGCGTAAAATAAATTATGAGTTGGTAACTCTAAGGTTTATTTAAGGGTTTTTAAAAAACCTGTGACTGAATATGCGTAAAATAAATTATGAGTTTGTAACTCTAAGGTTTATCTAAGGGTTTTTAAAAAACCTGTGACTGAATATGCGTAAAATAAATTATGAGTTGGTAACTCTAAGGCTTAATAAGTTTTTTTTAAAAAACCTGTGACTGAATATGCGTAAAATAAATTATGAGTTGGTAACTCTAAGGTTATTTAAGGGTTTTTAAAAAACCTGTGACTGAATATGCGTAAAATAAATTATGAGTTTGTAACTCTAAGGTTTATCTAAGGGTTTTTAAAAAACCTGTGACTGAATATGCGTAAAATAAATTATGAGTTGGTAACTCTAAGGTTTATTTAAGGGTTTTTAAAAAACCTGTGACTGAATATGCGTAAAATAAATTATGAGTTTGTAACTCTAAGGCTTAATAAGTTTTTTTTAAAAAACCTGTGACTGAATATGCGTAAAATAAATTATGAGTTGGTAACTCTAAGGTTATTTAAGGGTTTTTAAAAAACCTGTGACTGAATATGCGTAAAATAAATTATGAGTTTGTAACTCTAAGGTTTATCTAAGGGTTTTTAAAAAACCTGTGACTGAATATGCGTAAAATAAATTATGAGTTGGTAACTCTAAGGTTTATTTAAGGGTTTTTAAAAAACCTGTGACTGAATATGCGTAAAATAAATTATGAGTTTGTAACTCTAAGGTTTATCTAAGGGTTTTTAAAAAACCTGTGACTGAATATGCGTAAAATAAATTATGAGTTGGTAACTCTAAGGCTTAATAAGTTTTTTTTAAAAAACCTGTGACTGAATATGCGTAAAATAAATTATGAGTTGGTAACTCTAAGGTTATTTAAGGGTTTTTAAAAAACCTGTGACTGAATATGCGTAAAATAAATTATGAGTTTGTAACTCTAAGGTTTATCTAAGGGTTTTTAAAAAACCTGTGACTGAATATGCGTAAAATAAATTATGAGTTGGTAACTCTAAGGTTTATTTAAGGGTTTTTAAAAAACCTGTGACTGAATATGCGTAAAATAAATTATGAGTTTGTAACTCTAAGGCTTAATAAGTTTTTTTAAAAAACCTGTGACTGAATATGCGTAAAATAAATTATGAGTTGGTAACTCTAAGGTTATTTAAGGGTTTTTAAAAAACCTGTGACTGAATATGCGTAAAATAAATTATGAGTTTGTAACTCTAAGGTTTATCTAAGGGTTTTTAAAAAACCTGTGACTGAATATGCGTAAAATAAATTATGAGTTGGTAACTCTAAGGTTTATTTAAGGGTTTTTAAAAAACCTGTGACTGAATATGCGTAAAATAAATTATGAGTTTGTAACTCTAAGGTTTATCTAAGGGTTTTTAAAAAACCTGTGACTGAATATGCGTAAAATAAATTATGAGTTGGTAACTCTAAGGCTTAATAAGTTTTTTTTAAAAAAACTGTGACTGAATATGCGTAAAATAAATTTTGAGTTGGTAACTCTTAATGCAACGCTCCCATTTTGGGGTTTGGCCTGGCTGGTTATAGCAGTTTATATTGTGTCTATAGAGTTTGGATTCTCAAAATATGCAAGTTATATATATACCTCATCATCAGTTTAGAAACCACCTACATATGTTGTAAATTAGAGACTGTTGTTGGTGAGATTGCTACTTTAAAATGTTTTCCAACTGAGTATAATAAAATATCTATCCTTGATAGACCCTAATGCTCTAGAAATTATATCAAACAACCTGTTTATTAAAACCATTTCATTATGTTGCAAACACCACTTAACATCTTCCTTTTGACAAAGTTGTGGAAACAAAATTTGCCAAACAAAAATGGCCAATTCGCTATAACAAAAGGTGAATGGGGAAAGCAAAATTGCTTCGCTGTAACCGACAATTCACTATATCCGAGTTCTCTATATCCATAATTTTTTATATGAAGCAAAGAAGGAGCTGGCAGGGGAATTGAATTTTTTCTCTATAACCGAGTTTCCTATAAGTGAGTTTTACTGTATGATCAACCATTAGTACAGCCACATTCACCCAGCAAATTTAACATTTCAGCATAAATTTTGCAATCAATCCTATTTTGAGTTTTTCTTGATGTTCAGTTAAGAAAAACTCAAAATAGGATTGATTGCAATATTTATTTCTATTTAATTACCATGAGAGCCCCGGAGCCGGACACCAGGTATATGATCATCATTCTGAGCCAGCCGGCCGTGCGCTCAATCTGAGTGAGCAGTACCGCCTGGGCCACGATCACCATGACAACGTGTATGATACCCTGGTGGTACAGGAGGGAAAGGGGCAGTCTCCACCACTGGTTGGGGTTCGCTGGTAACCAGGGCTGGTCTGAGTCTGGGGTGAGCCCACCAAACTTACAGATGCCGCTGAGACAGTTGACCTGAAATTTAAAGTTGTGTTCCTTTTTACGACCATTTTTTTCTCTCTATTTTTTTGCCTTTCAAACATATTATTTGCAAATAAAACATGTTATTTATATAGTTAAGTATCATTAAACCATATAAATTCTTACAATTTATGTTGTTTGATTTTCCAAATTAAGCAGTTTGTGACGCTGATTTTCCATATTGTAAGAATGGGGTACATTTATGTATACGAAAACGTACCCGAAAATCTTCAAATTCCAGAACGGCCCCCAAATATACAGAAACATACCCGGACAAACAAGATCTCATTGGCAGAATTGAAACAATTACTTAAACAATATTGTTTATCATTAACTATTGCGCTAATGTTCTTAAAACATATTTAGGCTGCCATAGTAAGTAATAAAATACAGAACGCATTGTCGTAAAACCGGAAGTTTCAAATCATCAAACCCCGCGCAAAAAAAGTAAACAAATATGCAGCTCGTCATTCAAGAAGAGTAGGTCAAATATTTAGACCATCTGCATTCCTTGAAGGCGGAGGCAACTGCGAGTGGCTTTTAAAGGGACACACGGCAATCTTTATTTTTTAAAAACTCACTGCGTCCCGCTATTTTCTGCATAACTTGTTTTTGTTCCATTACTAATATTAATTATAAGAATAATATTAACAATTTGTTTTTGCATATTATTGTTTTTTGATATTATTGCACCAATAATAGGGCATATATTAAAATTTATAGTATAATAAGACGAAATAGTGAATACTTAACATTTTATTTATTTAAATGTAACCAGGCAAAAACTAAAAATGATATTGAATATATAAATCGAGACACTAATTTCAAACACTTCCCACCTGCTATCTTCACCGCGTGCATATCGCTGTGTGGGCACTGATGACACTCGTTATGTTTGTGTAGGAGTCGCCTTGCCAGCCCTATACGCCATTGCCGCTCTATTCATGTGGAGTGGTATTAGCAAACTCTTAGGTCAGCCCATAGAGTTTAGTAGCTTGAGTGTCATTTGACCGAGTGAGGATGTCTCCTGCATCCCGTCACAACACACATCACCTGATGGCTACACTGAACTCTTGACGTTGGAAGTCCGCAGGCCGGAACTGAGATCAACCACACACCCCCCCCCCCCCCCCACCCCCACCCCCACAGTAGAAGTAGCAGTATGTAGGCAGTAATAGGGATCGACGCAGCAGCCTATATTTGACTGAAGACCGAAGAGGGGAAGATGTACCGGCCGTCGGATGGTGTGTGCGACGATGGGGTCATACTGTGATGGGTGTGGCCCAAAACTGGGCTACCTAAACTGCACCAGCACAGTAGTTTGTTGACTCAACCACCTTGAGGATGTCTTCGAGACCCCCCCCCCCCCCCCCCCCCCCCACCACCACCGAAAACCACAGAGTGGAAGCGACAACCACCAACATATGATCAACAGAACTGACAACACAGCAGCACCAGATCAACCAACATACTCAACGCAGATCATAGTCCAGACTCTATTGTACCCATCGCTTCAAGTTACGTGAGCTATCATGCGCTTGTCAGGTTTGTTGGTGGAGGGACTATAAACCTCAGAACCACACACACACACACACACACACTTCAAGATTGCCGTGTGTCCCTTTAAAAAGTGAATATATTAAACTTTGTAAACAATGAAAGTTTCGTTACAGAACGTGTTACGGCCGCTTTTACGACATTGTATTTTGTCTTGGGTACATGTATGTGTATTTGAGGGCCTTTCTGGATTTCGATGGTTTTCGGGTACGTTTCTGTATACATAAATGTTCCCCGGTGCCTTTCTGTAGTACCCGGTACGACAATGACCCCATCAGCATAACTACTGTATACAGTGCATATGGCGGTATTAAATCATCTGTAGTATCAAACCAATAGAATGTAAAATATATAAATAGTGCATCCCGGTGAGGATGACAGTGGATATTGTCAACCTGGGGAAAATAATGTCATAACCGGTGAACAGTATAAAATGTTTCATGCCAGGGTATAGGCATTTTATACAAAAGCTTGAAAGTTAGGTATAATAAATATTAATATTAACCTGGCTACAGTGATCATCACTAAACTGATAGAAGACGCCCCCTAGGAACAAACAATGTTTGTGTGAGAGGAGATGACATTGTCCCTTCAGTCCAAAACAGCACGGCTTCATCACGTGGCGCACACTGAGCTGTCCCTCGCCTCTCTCTGAGCACATCAACCCATTTCTCCAGAAGCCTACACCTAAAGTTATAGAGTGATCTTTCAATTAAGTGTTTTTATTCATTTCATTTTATCAACACTAGAAGGGTGTTCCATGGAACCCTTTTATCACCTGCGCTAACATAAAACACCAGAACAGTTTAAATCTTTATAACAGCAACATCCTGTTGTCAGATACAAGGTCATCGGTTATTACGTGTATATGCAGTTTGGGAACAGTCTGTGTTACATGACGAGAGGGGACATGACATTACGGACAGCGTGATTCCTATATAGCTCCCACTTAACTTTGTGAAGCAGGGTATACTACCTATATAGTCGCAACTTCACTTTGACATGGAAGTGCAGTGGTCAAAGTGTCTGACCTGCAATCGGGAGGTCGTGGGTTTGAGTCCCCTGGTCGCGTCATACAAAAGACGTTAAAAAAATAGTAGTAGTTACTTGTAATTATTGCTTGACAAGCAAACAATGGGCAGTACTACATCTGGTTGGCCCTGTCAGATAAAAAGTGACTGGGTGGGGTATCATGTACTACGGTGTGGTATTCCAGTGTAGCAGCACTATATTCTGCTTCAAGTAGACTGTAGATAGATACATAGCATCACACACACTATCACTCACACAAAAGACCACACATAATTCCGAGTCTAGGAGCGATTCTTTTCGAGGCTCAAATGGTAGCGGTACTATAATGCATAGAATTACACATTTAACTTTATGAAGATGGTGTATAAATATTTACGGCAATTGGCGATGGACAATAATAAACAACTGTTTACCGTATATGACAATAGGTCAATGCCTTACAAGTTATAATGCTGGTTAGTTAGGCTACAGATTAATTTATTGTTCGGGGCGCTTGTTTCAGCCAAAGGTTTTTCTGCAAAAGCTTGAGCAATTTAAACAATAAGTAACTCAGTTATCTATCATAAGAACTGGTATTTTTAGTGGTAAATAAAAATATCTTAGTTTTAAAATCGGTTGGGAAATAAATATTTTACAGGCCAAATGAGTTTATGATGGTGCTTTTCCCATGTAAATTCCTTGCTGATGGGACAGCACAATATTAAGTAATTTCATATAACTTCAGTTAGCCTTCATATTTTGCAAAAAACATTCAGGTTGTCTTAATTTACAAATATCGAACAATTTAAAACTATTTTCAATAAAAAAAATAAAAATAAGTATTTTTCGAATTTTTCATGCAGAAGAATTTTGCATTGAAAATGCCCATCAAAAAATGCTTTCACGCACGGAATTTTATTTCTCAACCGATTTTGAAAAGCAAGGTATTTTTATGTACCACTAAAAATGTCTGTTTCACTGATATACAACTTATTTAAGTACGAATTCTATTTTGTCTGAAAAGTCAAAAAAAAACTTTGGCTGAAACAAGCGCCGCAAACAATATGTCTGCCTTTAACTCACCCACTGACACCGAGCTGGACAAAGTGATTCCTACTTGTCTGCCAGGCTCACATAGGCAACACACTGATGTACACGTATTTCAAAATTGTCTATATTTTTTAAAAAAAGTTGATACTACTTGCCCCCTGTAAGATGTGTACAATCATCCTCCGTGGTTGTTCCCGCTGTGTTCCTACTGGCCACCTCACAGCAGCCTAGCGGATCGTGCCTGCTGTAGTTTTGTCTGGAGTAGAGCATCTGTATCTCTATGTCTTGTCTCATACAAGGGGCAAACATACCGCCAACACCTAACATACAACAAATAGTTGTTGATTTTTATATGTATTTTGCATCAATCATGAAAAAAACAACGAAAAGTGTTTGTGGTCACGAATGTCCCCAATGTAAACTATCAGCTGAAAAATGGACCGGAATGGCATAACAATATGTACAGCTGGACTTCATACTGATACTTCCAACCGAGTATCACCAACATCTATTGAGAATTTCAGGAGGAGTAGTCCAGACATACGTACGGAAGTATGACGTACGTACTGACCGAGGCATAAGGGCAACACTTATTTACTTAACACTAAAAGGGTGTTCCATGGAACACTTGTGTAGCCTGCCATGAGCTTCATCAGGTTGCAGGGTTAAGTTTTATGAAAGGGGGCACAACTCTGAAACAAGAGGCCCAAGAGGGCCTGTGGACGCTCTACTGGCTAACATGGCTCTTATAACATCAATGAAGTGAGTGACTGCCATTTACATTTTTTTGAAAGTTTCGGGCAAAAAACAGCTCTTTAACTAAATCAAGGGCCATAACTAAAGAATCTGGTAAAGTTGGTAAAGATCAGAAAAATGAAGGCCCAACCGTATTAACGAGGCAACATATAGCATGTTTAACTAAATCAAGAACACCTCTGTTACTGGTCCGACTGGTCGAACATAGAGCTAAAAAAAAAAATATTCAAAAAATATTAAAAATTAAAAAAAAAAAAAAAAAAAAAAAGAAGATATTTATAAAAAAAAAATATTCAAAAAAAATAAAAAATAAAAAATATTAAAAAAAGATTAAAAAAAAAAAGATTAAAAAAACCAATAAAATCAATCAAAAATAAAAAACAAATTCAAAAAAAAGATTAAAAAAAATAATCCCTATACATGTCTGTAAAACATGTGACCCTTGGGGCGGGGTCAAATATGACCCGAGGGTTACCATTTGAACAAACTTGGTAAAGGACCATAAACTTATAGCAAATGCAAAATATTAAACCTCTGGCTCATGCAGTTCCAGAGAAGAATTTTTTTTCCAGTTTTTCCCTATACAAGCATTTATGTTAAACTGTGAATCCCCGGGGCGGGGCCAGATGTGACCCCAGGGTCCCCATTTGAACAAAATAGGTAAAGGACCATAAGCTTATAGCAACAGCAAAATATTAAACCTCTGGCTCTTGCAGTTTCAGAGAAGAAGATTTTTTAAGTTTTTCCCTATACATGTCTATGTAAAACATGTGACCCTTGGGGCGGGACCAAATGTGACCCCAGGGTCACTATTTGAACAAACTTGGTAAAGGACCATAAGCTTATAATAAATGTAACATATCAAACCTCTGACTCTTGTAGTTGGTGAGAAGAAGATTTTTTTAAAAAAAATCCTATATAAGTCTATGTAAAACTGTGACCCTCGGGGCGGGGACAAATTTGACCCCCGGGTCACCATTTGAACAAACTTAGTAGAGGACCATAAGCTGATGCTACATGTAATACATGAGAGCTCTGTGCCTTGTGGTTTCAGAGAAGAAGATTTTTTAAAGTTTTTTCCTATATGTCTATATAAAAAACATGCAAAACCTCAATATACAAATTTTGGACCCCCGGGGCACGGCCATTTTTTACCCCGGGGACTTTATTTGCACAAACTTGATAGTCTAGGTGTTGGCGATCATTTTAAAAGAAAAACTGTTGAAATCTGTCCAGCGGTTCTGGAGAAGAAGATTTTTTAAGGTTTCGACCATATATGATAATGGCAGCCATCTTGGATATAGCGTTGACCTAATTTTAACAAATCTAAAAAGCATTCATCTAAGGATCATCCACGTAAAGTTTGGTCAAAATTAGCCAAGCGGTTTCTGAGGAGAAGTCGTTTGAAGAAAAGTTAACGGACGACAGACAGACAGACGACAGACGACAGACGACGGACGACGGACAACACAGCATCCCATAAGCTCTTCTGGCCCTTCACCAGTAGAGCTAAAAATGAAAGTCAGAGTTATTGGACATGTTTAACAACATTCCTTCGATTAAGATGAAGGTGTGTGTGAAGTTGCATCAACATATGTCAAATACATTTTAAATTATGGCCTAGGTTAGGTTGCAGGTTAAAGTGTGACGGACGGACGACGACGGATGAAAGACAAACTGATCCCTAAGGAGGTTAAAGTGTGACGGACGGACAAAGTGATCCCTAAGGTCTGCCATGCTACACTGGTGACACAAAAAGTACCCAATTTTATAATTTATTTCTAAGAAAACACAAATTGAAAGCTTTAAAATGTGTTAATGCAATCAGAGCAGACAATTTAAACTTGACATTTTGCAGCTCAGCCATTTGTCCAATCAAGCGTGACCTAAAGTGACAAAACAATGAGACTATTATAAACATATTCTTAGATCGGTAGTTTGGGGAATTTTGACTACTATAATTATGCTCCCATTATATGGCTCGAACCAGTCCAAGTAATATTTCCTTTTAATCAATGATAAAGATAATTTAGTGTGGTGTTTTTTGAACATTCGTATGCAAAATAAGTCGCTAGTGTGCTGTCCATATGTAGCAGAATATGTGTGAATTGACATATACTTTGTTGTTTCCAGGTCAGCAGTTATGTTAACCCAAGTACCACCCCACCCCTTTCACACAACATTTCACCACTATGGTGCCTCATTGGTTTTGGGGTGATCAGTGTCATTTCGTTCATTGCACATTTATAATGCGTAACCTCTTATGCCCACTTGCACTGGCTTAAGCAGTATTCTACTTTTAAACGAACACATGGCAATCTTGAACTCACGGCACCCCATTAGTTTTTCAGCATAACTTGCATTTGTTCAATCATTAATATTAATTATAAGAACAACAGTATAAAGCAGATTGTTTTTGCATATTATTAACTGTTGATTAAAGTGCACCAATAATATACTTAAACCTAGGGTAGAATAAGGCAAAAATAAATAAAAATAAATTTTATTTAATTATATGCAAGTCAAAATGTTATTGGATAAATAAATCCATTAGCTAATTTCAGTCCTCAATGATAAACACTTCAAGATTGCCAAGTGTCACTATAAGCTACACAGATTCGGCTCAAATACCCAAAAGCACCAGTTAGAAATCACACTACTGATAAAATGCCACACTCATTTAAGTTTGTCCCTGTAATAATTTTAAACATCAACTAAACTCACTGACTATATGCGCCTGGTCTGGCCCCAGCCACACATTGGGTGGTGTCCACTTGTGCACCGTTTCCATGCCCATAAATGTCTGGACATCTGTTTCCACTGACAACTGAGGCTCCAGACCGATGTAGGTGAAACCTCCTAATCCACACACCACACAAAAAGAAATTACCTGGGCCTGTAACAAATGATAACCATTAACCCGCTAAGCACAACTATAATAGCCTTTGCATCCATTGTAAACCCAGATCAGCCTGAGAGTAACTCACAGGCTGATCAGTGTTTACAATGTCTGGCTGCTGATCAGTCATTTCCCCCAAAACACCCCTTTGTCACATAAATGGAATGGTCTTAATTTAAAGAAAGAACAGTCCATTATATATATATGTAGCGGGTTAAGGGTTAAGAAGTAGAACATTGTTTCTGGTGAATTATCGTGTATTATTTCACTTTTTTGGAGTTCACTTTAAACAATATTTTCATGACTAAGATTTAATTTTTCTTGAAACTGAATGACAAATAGTTATATAAGTACAACTTCACTGTATAACTAAAACCCACCCGCGCGCCTTCCTCCGTCATGCACATACATTTTATTCAGTGAATATCTGAATACATATACTTTATATATTCTTAGTTATAAGCCTTAATTTAGCTATCCCGCCAACTACAGTCAAATTTCACAACATATGGACATCATTTCTAAACCTACTGATGACGAGGTATATATTTAACTTACATATTTTGAGAACCCAAGCTCTATAGGCAAAACATAAACAGCTTTAACCAGCCAGGCCAAAGAGGGGGGAGGGGGTGGAGTTACATTTTTATTTTCCACAAACCTTTCTTTTCCACAAACCTATGTAGCACCAAAATGTAAGATGGACTATGTCTACTAAGTTGAAAAACCACGGCGAATTAATTTCAAAAGTAAGAATATACATGCAGAAAAATGAAGTGGCTGTAAAGTATACAGGTACATACGATGATGATGAAGTAGGTGAAGAAGGGCCTGTATTCTGGGAGGGTGCCCAGCTTCCTCCTGACCTCTGTCCGTCCAAGTTTACGACTGCTACTTCTTTTTACTCTCCTCTTCAAGTCTTTCCAGCTGGAAGCATTCTTTGATTCAGGGTTGAAGTAGTAATCTGAACACAAATTTACGAGAACAGCATGTTTCAGCAGATTGAAAAAAATGTGTCATGCATGTTTCAGGTTTGAGACAAATTGAATTTGTAAAGGTTAAAATAGTCAATAATTTTGATATTACTGTGAAACTTTTTAGAAACACGGACTGTTTTCTGATAGCTTCAACAACTGAATGGCTCATCAACGCATTGTTAAGGTTATTTTCAGCTGCCCTAGAGAAAAAGGATGCATAAGAGAGAAAGAATGCACAAGAGAGAAAGGATGCATAAGAGAGAAAGGATGCATAAGAGAGAAAGGATGCATAGAGAAAAAATGATGCATAGAGGAAGAGGATGCATAGAGGGAAAGGATGCATAGAGAGAACTGATGCATAGAGAAAAAGGATGCATAAGAGAGAAAGGATGTATAAGCATGAAAGGATGCAAAGAGAAAAAGGATGCATAAGAGAGAAAGGATGCATGAGAGAAAGGATGCATATGTGAGAAAGGATGCAAAGATAAAAAGGATGCATAAGAGAGAAAGGATGCATATGGTAAGAGAGAAAGGATGCAGAAGGGAGAAAGGGTGCATAAGAGAGAAAGGATGCATATGGTAAGAGAAAAAAGATGCATAAGAGAGAAAGGATGCATGAGAGAAAGGATGCATAAGAGAGAAAGGATGCATAAGAATCCAAGAAAGACTCGGATTCATGGGATTGCCTGGTTTACGTCCCTATCTGACCCAAGGGGCTAAGTGAAAGTGTCCTGGCAGCTACTGTGGAAATAAAACTCTATATTCCACAGTGTGGAATAACACTTTTATTTCACTGATAAAATACAGTATTTCATTGCTTATCATAATTTATCATTTGGGCTATACTTAGTTTGAAGGTCATACTGAAATGCTGGAAAGATAAACAGTAATCACTATTTTTTATTAAGGAAACCTTTAGCTAATGCGATGAGGTCGTCTATTGCTTGTATTTTCCAGTCATACTCAGACATCTTGTCAGCAAGTTTACACAGTAATTCCTTCTTCTCTGACTTCCTCTCAATCTGGGAAAGTAATAATGATGATGATGATGATGGTGATGATGATGATGATGATAATGATGATGATGATGGTGGTGATGATGATGATGATAATGATGATGATGATGATGGTGGTGGTGATGGTGATGATGGTGGTGGTGAAGGTGATGATAATGATGAAGATGCTGATATGATGATGATAATGATAAAGATGCCGATATGATGATGATAATGATGAAGATGATGATGGTGGTGATGGTGGTGATGGTGATGATGATGAAGATGATGATGGTGGTGATGATGGTGATGGTGGTGATGATGGTGATGGTAATGATGATGATGTTGATGATGGTGATGGTGATGATGATGATGATGGTGGTGATGGTGGTGATGGTGGTGATGGTAATGATGATGATGATGGTGATGATGATGATAATGATGAAGATGCTGATATGATGATGATAATGATGAAGATTTCGATATGATGATGATAATGATGATGATGATGATGGTGGTGATGATAACGATGCTGATATGACGATGATAATAATGAAGATGCCGATATGATGATGATAATGATGGTGGTGATGGTGATGAAAACAATAACGATGATGATGCTGAAATGATGATGACAATGATGGTGGTGATGATGATGATGATGATAATGATGACAATGCTGATGATTTTGATGATGATAGTACTGATGCTTTTGGAGAAGATGATGGGGTTGTTTACATGTTTTTAAAGAGGCAAACAGTATTTATATTTTATAAAATAATTTGGTGTTATATATTATTATATAGTTACATATTTGTATTTAAATCTATACTTTGTAAGGCTTGGCAGGGATAAGTAAACATACCATCCTATAGAAGCCATATTGAGCGTAAGCTTCTCTTCCATATACAAGATCTTCTGGCTTGAATTCTTCCTCGTCCTGCTTATACAGATTCACATGAAGAAAATAAGTCAAAGCATATAGTAACATGAATGTATAAAATTCATTGAAAAATCATTGAAAATTACAATGTATTTTAAAGCAAACATACCTAATAAAACAAGAAGCACCAAAAGTGATGTGAATGCCGGATTGCAAATATGACTGTACATTCAACATTTAGACTGAAAAATCTAAAAGGGAGATAATTCAGGTAAAATACAAGACAGAGTTATGATTAAAATACAAGACAGAGTTATGATTCTTATCATATGACATTGTGTAATGATAATGAACAGGTGTGCCAAGTTTAAAAGCTTTTGGACAATTTATTTTTACCAAACAGGCGGACAGACGGAAATCACTATTAAAGCCATAAGCATGGATTTGCTTTGCAATCCAACTAAAAATCTGAACTTGATCACTCTCGATAAATAGGGCCCCATGTTGAATATTTGTTTCATTTGTGCATACTGGACAATATTCAGATCTTATTACACTGTCAATAAAAGTTCATATGAATCTGAGTACATTTAATACAACGCCCCGGGTTCAATCCTCCGTGGTGCCACGGAGTTCCATCGGTGTGTTCTTGGGCAAGACACTTTCCCTTAGCCTCGTCCGTCGGATGGGGACGTAAACCGGGCGGTCCCGTGGATCGGTCTATCCTCGAGCACGTTAAAGAACCATAGGAATCTATTTGATAATAAGAGTAGGGCAGGTTCCCGGATTCCTTTGTATCTTTCCCCTCTCTGTGGGGCAGCTCTAAATAACCTATACTGTGTTGATGAGCCGTTAAACAACATTCAATTAACTTTCAAGGTTATTGTGAGAGAAAATAAGAGTTGCTAAAATGCATGCTTAAAAACCTCCTTATTTGTGTATGGTAAGCCTTTAAGAAGTCACAGAATTTACATATTTGAGTTTGGAAAATATCTATTAAAGTATTAATCATTATTATCCAATGTCATCTTTTACCTTTTTCTTCATTTCTTCAGCAAAATACAGGTCAGTTTCTGCGCCTTCATCATTAATAGAAACGAACGAACCAATCCTGTTGTCTTCCTGATATGTATTCTGTACTTGACTATTTTCCTTCAGACCTTTGTCAGACTGATTTGACTGGACTGATGGTTTCATTACTTTATCTTCGTTTTGTAATTTAGACATCAGCTGAGTTTTAGTGACATTTTCTGCTTGTGTAATTCTTTTCAGCTCAGGCTTTGCTCTGTTTAACTCTTCCTCGTATTTCAATTGATTTGGTTTAATTTTTGTATTATCTGGTGATTTTATCTTCTCATGTAGAATGTTTTTGAATGTAGTACTAGTATTTGGGTTTGAAAAAGTTTTGTTAACTAACTTATCATCAGTATCATCATCTTCACTAAACATTTTATTAAAAACTACAGTGGGTTTTGATTTTTTGGGGCCAGGTTTTGTTTTATCTTTGCCAGCATTGCTTGGACCAGGTTTGGGTTCCAAAGAAATCTCGTTCAGAATTCCAATTTTGCCTTCTTGCTCCTAAAATGCAATGCTATAATGTTGAACATTTACATGTTAAATTTAGTGGTTTTGTTCAAAATCATATAATATCCATAGTAAAAAACCCACAAAATTGGAGTACAACTGTCAGAGAATATTTTTAAAAAAATTAAAAACTTTTTTCATCTTTTTGTTTTTATCTGATAATCTGAAATACTTAAAATGGTAAGAAGCTGATTTTGCTCAGTGACTAGCAAGGAAGACTTTGCATCGGGACATCATGTGTTCAAACCTCACCATCAGCACTGGGTTTCTTCGGAAGGTCCATTTCAACACTTAATTCCTTAAAGGGGTTGATGCACTATTTTCAAACAAGGCTCTTTTTTACCCTTTATGGCATATTGACAAAATGTATTTTTAAGCACAGACATATTAATAAACAGATAGGAAACGTCCTATGGTAACCAATGAAGTAACCAAAATATCATGTGGCACCTTAACTTTTCCTTCTATCTTCTCTCTCAATTATTCACTGATTTTGATGAGAATACATTCAAAATATTCATAGTAAATAGCAAAATGGGATTATAATAATTCATGTTTATTTTCAAAACAAAAAATTGTATAAAAAGATGTTTAAAGTTAAAAATGTCATGATTTTTCGCTGTTCTCTTAAATATTAAGATTTTGACATAGTCAAAGTTTCCGTCAAACTCCTTTTTTGCTCTAAATGTAAGAAAAAGCAAAATACTATCATTGGGAAGAAAATTAAATTTGTGATGGGATTTGGCATGAATGAAACTTGTATCTATAAAACTCTTCATGATATGTGTGTTTAAAATTGGGAAATATTTTGTGAAATTTTCGCACTGTGCCATGTGAAATTTAGATAATTTTCATAGTGTCCAATCTATTTCTTATTAGGTCTGTGTTTTAAGCAAAGAAAATCACTGCAAATGAAAAATAAGCATACAATTTATACATTTTACATCTGTATATTTATTTTTAATCCATTTGGAATGATTTTCTTTGCTTTAAAATATATTTTGTCAATATGCCATAATTTTATATGGTAAAAAGGCGCGATCACGTCATCATTCCGAGATGGCTGCCTCCATTTATGTTTTTTTGCAATTTTTCAATAGGTCATATCTCCTTTATTTTTAATGGCATTTTGATAATTCGTTGAGTTTTTTTCAAGATTTTCAGAGCTCTTTAAATGAATATTGTTTGAAAATAGTGCATCAACCCCTTTAACCTCATCTGTCAGATCTTGAGATGGACCCACCGAAGAAACCCAGTTCTGATGGTGAGGTTTGAACCCGTGATGTTCAGATTCGTAGAGATTCAGTCTAACTTGCTAGCCGCGGGATAGGGGGCAGAAACTGGGCAGTCCTGTGTATCGCAGTCTGTCCTATGAGCATGTTAAAGAATCATAGCAATATTTTGAAAGAATATCGCAAAGTTCCCCGATTCATATGTATTCCCTTCTCTCTGGGACTAATCCAAATGTCACTTTCTTATTTATATCAGTTTATTCCATTATAGCAAAATATGTTAAATCCACTAATTACACAAAATTACAAAACCGACCAAAACTCTATCCAAATGTTCAGGTAATCTAATAATGTATATGGGCCGATTAAAAGTATAGGTTTATTCATGGATACTTAAAACACCCATTACTGAATTTGTGTAAAATGAATTATGAGTTGGTAACTCTTAATTCGACACTCCAGTTTTGGGCTTGGCTTGGCTGGATAAAGCCATTTATATTGCGTCTATAGAGTTTGGATTTTTAAATTATGTAAGTTATAAATATGCCTTGTCATCAGTAGGTTCAGAAATGGTATACATATGTTTACATAATTCTCTTGTTGGGGGATAGCTACTTTAATGATTTAACTAAACAACTCTGTTCTTTCGAATTTCTTCAGGAGATGAATTTATTCCATGGTACTCTTCGCATTACTCTCTTATTTTTCTATACAGAGTAATGTCACAATGTAGGCTGTGGAATATCTTCTGTACAGAGTAATGTCACAATGTAGGCTGTGGAATATCTTCTATAAAGAGTAATGTCACAATGTAGGCTGTGGAATATCTTCTATACAGAGTAATGTCACAATGTAGGCTGTGGAATATCTTCTGTACAGAGCAATGTCACAATGTAGGCTGTGGAATATCTTCTATACAGAGTAATGTCACAATGTAGGCTGTGGAATATCTTCTGTACAGAGTAATGTCACAATGTAGGCTGTGGAATATCTTCTGTACAGAGTAATGTCACAATGTAGGCTGTGGAATATCTTCTGTACAGAGTAATGTCACAATGTAGGCTGTGGAATATCTTCTGTACAGAGCAATGTCACAATGTAGGCTGTGGAATATCTTCTGTACAGAGTAATGTCACAATGTAGGCTGTGGAATATCTTCTGTACAGAGTAATGTCACAATGTAGGCTGTGGAATATCTTCTGTACAGAGTAATGTCACAATGTAGGCTGTGGAATATCTTCTGTACAGAGCAATGTCACAATGTAGGCTGTGGAATATCTTCTGTACAGAGTAATGTCACAATGTAGGCTGTGGAATATCTTCTGTACAGAGTAATGTCACAATGTAGGCTGTGGAATATCTTCTGTACAGAGTAATGTCACAATGTAGGCTGTGGAATATCTTCTGTACAGAGTAATGTCACAATGTAGGCTGTGAAATATCTTCTGTACAGAGCAATGTCACAATGTAGGCTGTGGAATATCTTCTGTACAGAGCAATGTCACAATGTAGGCTGTGGAATATCTTCTGTACAGAGCAATGTCACAATGTAGGCTGTGGAATATCTTCTGTACAGAGCAATGTCACAATGTAGGCTGTGGAATATCTCCTGTACAGAATAATGTCACAATGTAGGCTGTGGAATATCTTCTATACAGAGTAATGTCACAATGTAGGCTGTGGAATATCTTCTGTACAGAGCAATGTCACAATGTAGGCTGTGGAATATCTTCTATACAGAGTAATGTCACAATGTAGATTGTGGAATATCTTCTGTACAGAGCAATGTCACAATGTAGGCTGTGGAATATCTTCTATACAGAGTAATGTCACAATTTAGGCTGTGGAATATCTTCTATACAGAGTAATGTCACAATGTAGGCTGTGGAATATCTTCTATACAGAGCAATGTCACAATGTAGGCTGTGGAATATCTTCTGTACAGAGCAATGTCACAATGTAGGCTGTGGAATATCTTCTATACAGAGTAATGTCACAATGTAGGCTGTGAAATAAATTTGTCTCCTAAGGAAAGTCATGGGGACTGAAAATATGAAAGAACAGAGTTGTTTAGTCGAATTCTTTTTTATTATCGTTATATGTTGTTTTTTTTACATGCCATAAAGGAGATTCAAACATCTGATATTTATTTTGCCAGGGGCTACACTATTTGGTTTGTGTTACATGGAAAGATTTTGTAAACTGCCAAGTAGCCAGGTACTCATAAATCACCCACCTATGATCAAGCCCTGGAGCTATAATACAGCCATCTGTACATTTATGCTTTGAAATAAAAATGGTAAAAATTATTCTGCTCTTTTGGTTTTGATAAGAGTATGAATACGTCAAAACAAAAAATTTGCAAATAGACTATTTCGAGAAACAACATATTGTTATACCTGATGCTCTCGTCCATCTTCTATCTTCTGTACAGCCTCTATCTGTGACAGCAACCTCTCCGCATCCGTGGCAAACTTTCTACTACTGCTACTGCCCGGTCTCTTTATACTCAGGCCAAATTCTCCCTTCTGTACCCAATTAAAAAGGACATTACAATACACTTTTCCAATACCATTTATTTTATACTCAATTCATCAGGGATCAAATTTAATATTTTTAGTAAATTGCTAAAAAAAAGCAAGTGCGAAGGTTTTCTACTTGCTATTTTAATCAAGGTACTTGCATTATTAACTTAAAACCTCGATTGATTTTAGGAAAACTGCTATATATATAAATAATGACATGTTCACACTCAGCCAGGATGCAGGAATGTAACAAAGTATTATTATACTTACTTATATCCACCTATTTAACTAAGTTAAGTAAATATTTTCAATGAATAAAATAATGTGAACAGAAACCTAGTGGGTGTCATGTTTTGTTTGAATTGAGGAACAATATACGGGTGCTGAAGTATTGAAATAATTATCTAAAGAAGCAGCAGTCAAAAATGCGAGCATGCATGGGTATGCATTTGTTCGACAGTGCAATAACAAACAACTCAAAAAACACTAGTAGAGTCTTAAAGGCATATATTACAAAGTCAAGTGAAATATTTAAGTATCTGTAAAAGACGGAACGTCATTCTTACCCTCACTTTTCTCTCTGCCATTTGTTTCCATTGCTGTAGATTGTCTGAGTCAGTTTCTGCAACACCAAAAAACTTCCCAACACTGGTAGCCGCTTTCAGCATTTCAGATGACACTCTCGGCTGTTCTGTTAAGAGTTTCTAAAAATAGAAGTTATATGTATAGAATTGACTATACATGTTTAAAGATGTGGCAGTCAATGTTTGCCATGATAATTACAATGTCCTCCCTACTTCGTATCATCCAGTCAGATAAACAATTGATTTGATTAGTCAGTTGTTTTTCCGCTCTCAACATACATAACGGTGTGTTTACATTTTTAAGAAAGTACTCAATGCATTAAGCAAGTTGAGCCAGTAAAATAGAAAACTATCTCAATGAAAAAAGTATATCTATGACAAAAATGGCAAATATCAGTGTCATTTATCGTGACGTAATTTATGTTATCATATTTGGGACTTTCCAATCAAGTACATGGTTTCAGTTATTAATATTAGTGTTGTTGTTTTTCCAAATATTTTTATAATGTTGCCACCTGAACAGTCAGTGGCATATTTCCTTCCAAAGTGGCAAATTGTGCCATCACATAGGCTGAATAACCAATAATACACCTCTCAAACTGGTTCATATTGGTTAACTGACAACAAGGACAATAAAAATGAGAAGATCATTAGGCTTTAAATGATTCTAAACAAGATGAAACTATATAACAGGGACATATTTTGCCTTACCAGTCTCTTTGTCAGTGTTTTCCAAATGTCTACCAAGTATCCTCGACCTCTTAGTTTACGACCACTTAGCGACAGTTGGCTACATATATCAGTAAAACATTATATATTTGACATAATATGATGTTAGCTAAAAAAAAAAGTATTCAAACTGCAGCAAAAACTAACGTGACTTTGATTACATTTTGTTTATTTTCCATCCGATAACATTTGTTAATGGATCACCTCAATTTGTTTACTGCCAGTGAACGGCATGTGTTTCCATTCACCTTATTTATAATAGCTTTCTTGCCGAGATGAGATATTTTCATATGGGCAATTTTATGCAAATTTGTTGACCTAAATTCACAATGGCTGACAGCACAAAAAAAAAGAGCAAAATTATCAACTATTTTTTAAGTTAACAGGAAGAAACAAAGCCCTACTTATTTTCTGTGAAAAAATATAAGTACCCTCATCACCTTAAAATCGATTTTTTTTCCAGTACTGTAGAGTTTTTAAATTACTGTCTTCTACTGTTTTCAAAACAAATCTGCCTGCTCGTTAGGGATTTAGGAGGGTCCCAAAGGGGGGTGTGTTCACGTGATCACGTAAAATAAAAACAAGGATCACGTCTTCACGTGAAAATAGCAGAACTTTCACATTTCACGTTAAATATAAATGTACTATCGAGACCATCATACAAATAGTAATAGATTTGGAATCCAGTCAAGGGAGACCACTTTTGTCAGCAACCTGTATTAGACAAGTTCCAGGCTGACCAGTGCTACTTGTAATGTAGTGAGCTATGTCAGTGAAACTGTCGGCATACCACAAGTCTATACTGCCTATACTGTATCTGATACACGACTCGGCTGATTGTAGTGTCCCCGAGGATTCCCCTTGCCAGATGGTCGCGCAAGTACGAAAGTTCAGCTCTCGGGGGAGGCTCGGGGGAGGAGGAGGGACACTAAAAATCTGAAAAGGACTAAAAATTCACGTTTCACGTCACCATATCACGCGATCACGTTTTACCAAGACCAAAATCACGGATCACGCTGATATAATTTTCACGCAATCACGCAAAAATATTGTTTGTTTCACTTGTCACATTTTTAAAAACACCCCGATCACGTTTTCACGCAAAACCCCTTTGGGACCCCCATTTAGGTCACATGTCATGTGGGAAATGTACTAACATAACAATTACCAGATCTTTTGAACACAAACACTGATATTGCATCATGTTTTATGCAGGCACCCCGCCTTCCACATACCGGTAACCCATTTACCATTTTACAATTAAATAAAACTTTCTGATATCTTATGAAAGGCAAAAGATTGAATCATCATTGCATCATAAAATATTTTATTTTGTGTAAGTTTGCTTTAAATGGGATGCATTTAATGATGAGAACACACGGAAAGAGATAAATATCCATAGGAAAATTATCCGTAGCTTTAAAAAATCAGTCATATTTGCAAGTTTTTTTCTTTTGTTGTTTAGAACTATTCATTAAGCAGACTGTAAGTCATAAAAATAAGACGAAATGTGCATAATGAAAGTGCGCAGACCCAGAGCTGTACATAATTTTTGATTGCGATGAGTATTTACTCATCACATACAAAATGAATGAGTAACAAGGAACATGCTAAGAGTAAAACATATTTTTATAAAATACTTCATGCGTCAATGGATGTGAATCGATTTAATAAATTTAAAAAGACACAACTATTCTGGTTATATTGATGTTAAGTAAAACAAAACACTGTATGTCCTTTGTTCTTAATATAAGACCCATGCTTAGAACAATTTTCATCATGTACATATGGAATAAACTGATCTACAGAACAATAATACAAATATAATACTCATGATTTTTAAAAGTTTAGAGTTTTTGTAGTAAATTGATGAGTAAAGATACTCACAATTTTAAACCTGAGGGTTTTTATAAAAAAGGGTACGAGTAAAATACTCAAAAACTCAGCTTAGGCCAGAAAAAAATATTACCTGTGTTTCTGGTTACCCGACCGTCCCTATTTTTTGGCGCCGACCCTACAGTTTTTTTATCAAAAAATAAATAAATGAATAAAAAATAGTACGAAAAAGCTGGGTACGAAACGGTAATGTACGAAAATATTGAGTATGAAACATGCGCTAAAACCCGTTTTGGCTATTCATATTGGAAAATGCAGCCATGGGACAGAGCAGAAGTTATGAAAAACATTAATCATGATATGCTGCCAGCAGATGTGTTCTTCCATTACCACCCAGCCTCAGGAAAATTATAAAATTCAATCGTATGTAAACTCGTAATGGCAGAAAATATGTATTCAAAACAAACAAATTAAGAAGATATCATGAGGTTGTTTACCTTCTCTCCTTGCAAAATCACTACAAATTAACTACTTGACAAAGTTAAACATACCTTTAACATCGTCCATAAACATGGGCCAAAAAAAAAAAAAAAAAAAAAAAAAATTACCGACCTACCTACCCTAATTTTTTCAGCAGAGTAACCAGAAACACAGGTATTTTTTTTTCTGGCCTTATCTACAGCTCTGGTGCCAGACATAATTTCCGCCATCAGTCGAAATCACATGGCAGCTGAAATATGATACACCAGTTTCCTCCGGGTCCTCCAGTTTCCTCCCACAGTAAGACCACCCACTGCAGTCGGTTCAAACACTAATACAATTTAGGCACTTTACGTTTATGTAATCCACTAGCGGATCCAGGGGAGGGCGCACCCGGCCCGCGCCCCCCCTAAAAATTCCGGATCATACATGTACAGGTTTTTTTTTTGGCTGTTTTTATAGCCGAAATTCGGTCATATTCCCAATGCCAAAACATATCTTTTTTTCCCAATTAAGAGGAAAAAATTCCCAATTTTAATTTTTTTTTTTTTTTTTTTTTTTTTTAGTGTGCCAATCCAATGATTGGGGTTCAAAAGCTTATAAATGCTTCTGTTTATCTTGGTGTACAAAAAACAGTATTAAAGATATAATTATGAAAGGAAAGCTTTACTTTATATTTTTCCGAATTTTATTAAAAATCGCGCTACAATTCCCAATTTTATGAAAAATCGCGCTAAAATTCCCAATTCCAGGGGTACGGGTCATGTTCCCAAAATCATGAAAAAAATCCCTGATGTATGTCCATTTTACTGTAGATAAAATATCAAATACGCCCTCAGTATAAAAAAAATTCTTGCTCGCTTAGCTCGCTCGACGCATCATGGCTAATGAGTGGTTTAATTAACACATTGTTAAATCCTTTTATTTGAAAACGGACTTTTTTATTCATACATGTATGTCCATGTTAACTTACTGTAGATAATATATCAAACAATTTCGATGCACACCCTCAGTATAAAAAAAAATCTCGCTCGCTCGACGCATAATGGCTATTGAGTGGTTTAATTAACACATTGTTAAATCCGTTTATTTGAAAACGGACTTTTTTTTATTCATACATGTATGTCCATGTTATTGTAGATAAAATATCAAACAATTTCGTTGCACACCCTCAGTATAAAAAAAATTCTCGCTCGCTCGACGCATAATGGCTATTGAGTGGTTTAATTAACACATTGTTAAATCCGTTTATTTGAAAACGGACTTTTTTTATTCATACATGTATGTCCATGTTATTGTAGATAAAATATCAAACAATTTCGTTGCACACCCTCAGTATAAAAAAAATTCTCGCTCGCTTGACGCATAATGGCTAATGAGTGGTTTAATTAACACATTGTTAAATTCTTTTATTTGAAAACGGACTTTTGTTATTCATACGTGTATGTCCATGTTACTGTAGATAAAACATCAAACAATTTAGATGGACGCCCTCAGTATAATTTTTTTTTTCTCGCTAGCTTCGCTCGCTCGACGCATAATGGATAATAAGTGGTTTAATTAACACATTGTTAAATCCTTTTATTTGAAAACGGACTTTTTTACCCTATAAATGCACTACCGCAAACGTTTTATGAGGCTAGAGACGGACCCGAAAATTGACCAAAATATTACGCCCCCCCTAAGGTGAAATCCTGGATCCGCCCCTGTAATCTACATTGCCCACTTTAAATAAAGATTATTATTATTATTACTATAAAGATGTTGTCATTATCCAGGAGCACATAATGTGACATTGCATCACATTGCATCACATGAAACTAAAAAAAACACTGGCTGCTGCTGCTGCTGTTGTTGTTGTTGTTGTTGATTTTGCAGACGAAACATACAGTACAGATAACAAAACAATTGTTGATAAAAACGTTACCTTATTCTTTTTATTTCAAATAAATGCATAGATATTTATTTAATTATATTAACTTACTAATTATGTTAGATAAAATGTTCCCAATTTCTCAATGATTGAGTAAAATGCGTTTGAAATGCGTTTCCTGCTCTAATATTTGGAAACTCTCCAATTTGGAGGATATCTGAAAAATACGGAAGTGCAAAAAACTAAAAATAAAATGGAAACCGACACAAAAACATCCGTTGGATCACCTGCGAAGACTAAACAAACGGTAAATAATTGAATGAGTATCTGCATTTGGTAACCGTACTGAAATGTTTAATGCTTGATAAAAACGCAAAAAGTGGGAGTGTCGGCAATTTATTTGCAAATGTAGTAGTGAATTCGGGTAGCAATATTTCGGATAATTAACTTTTATACGTGCAGCCGTGACCTACGAGTACGACAAAGCGGTTAAGCGAGTAAACTGATAGAAATTCACAAATTCCCTTAATATGGACATGTAACCGCGTACAGGTAATTGGTGAATAATCGATTCCTAGCTGGATGGTATTCCCTACCAGACTGGTTTACTGCTCTTGAAGATACAAGATGAGCCTTTGGAGTGGATGCCTTCGGTCCCATGTGCAGGGAGAACAATACTCTGTGCATGTGAAAGAATGTATTAACGATTTATGAACATATTGAATAGTTCAGTTAATGTATTTTGTTTATTTATTTTTCTATTTCAGTCTGGATTTCTCATGTCCATAGTGAGGACACTTTCAGCAAGGTTTGTTTTTCACTCATTATCTATCTGAGTAAGAAGTACGTTTTTTACTTTGTTTATGCAGGGATGGAAACTAATTTTTAAAGCTTGGTTGCCCAAACGGGCAACCATCTTCTGGATTTTGGTTGCCCAGCTGAAAATTTATGAGCCCAGATTTTCTGTATTTTTCTTTTCGACACACTCACAAACACATTAACAAACATGATTTTAACACAAATTTTCTTTATTTAGGCCAAACAAAAATAAGATGTGTTTCCTATTGCATGCTCTAGGGTCGGTAGGTAGGTATATTTATATTCTATAGTTCACTACAGTCTGATCATGGCCATTACAGTTACTCTGGCATGGTATATATTTCACCCTTTTCCTGTGAAAAATTCCCCTCTTAAAAACATATTATATATATATTAGAAAAGTGTTAAACTACAATACAGGAAAACAGCATACTTTTTGCAATTCCCCTTCCTGAAGGCCCTAAAAGCTGACTAGTGCCCTTAAAGATTCGTTATTTGTATAACATCAAATACCGTAACGTTCGCGCTACGTGAAATTAAAACGGGAGCCGCATTTTATAATGTCCCAAAACGGAAATGCGTCAATTTCCCAATATCCGGTTGACTTAAATTGCTTTTCATCGTCGAATAAACAGAGTTGCGACTATTTACTGCATTTAATCGCTTAATAAACTATGTAAGAAATATTTTCTTTGTTGTTGTTTTCTACTGAAATGTTATTCATCCGCATTGACGAATAATGCCCAGGAAATCGACTTTAGCTTGTCGAAAAAGCTAGTCGCCCGGGCGGACTACCGACTTATGAAATCTACTCTCCCAGCTTGAAATTTAGTCGTCCCGGGCGAACGGGCAACCGTTAGTTTCCATCCCTGTTTATGAGGTTTTATGTCACAAAAAATAATTAACAATAGTAAACAGACAGATGGACAGGACAGGACACAACTGGACAGACATGTGTTTATAAGCGTTTATTTATCCTCGCTGTATTGCACTTGAAGCATTTTAGCGAGCAGACCTCGGTTTAAAGTCTCATCCAAAGGACTGGTAAGGTAGGAAATACTTTTCTGAAATATTTCGATAATTAACCCAAATTCGGTCCTGGCTGGGATTGAACGCACGATCCCTGGGTTACTAAGCCGCAATGCTAACCATTACACCACGGCGCTACCTAACATGACAGACCTGACCTGACTGACCTAACATACTGACCAACCGACCAATCAATGGTCAGAGGTACTTTCTTACTTACTTATACATAAACATGTTAGATAAACTCATTACAATTTAAACAATATTTAATCTGTACAATAATGTATATGTATTGTAAAGTTTACTACATTGTTGCATCTCTTAAATTTAGTGCCGATTTCCAACAAAGAGAAAAAGAGAAGGCAAGGATTGAGAAAGCATTTAAAGAAAGTGACAAACGCCTTGTAGACCTGGTTAAAGGTATGTACAATAAGCAGGAAAGTCTGCCTAAATGTCTCCCTAACATGTATATTGCTGTTAAGAAATTAAATATTGAATGTTCAAAATAATGAATTTCAAAGTGGAAAAAAAGGGGCCATGATATTTGTAAAATGCAATACAGAGTTAACAACTTGTGTATCTAAGTGTCCTTGATGATACTGGAGACATAATTTGAAAATCTAACATGGTTTATTAAAATGCTCAATGCTGATTGGTTATTGAGGAGTTTTTAAAAAATGCTATCAAGACCTCTAACATCACGTCCTTCAACTGGTAGGACGCCATTTTAAATGATTTTCAAAGTTGGGATGACATCTAAAGCAACGTTACCTTAAACCAACAAGTTGAAATTGTTAAAAACATAATAAAGCTGTATATTTTCTTTGGTTGGTGCTGAGAGATGGTCATACAGTGTAAGTTGTGAGAATTAAAGAAGATACTACAATGTTGCACTGAATGAATTTAAATAAGCAATGTTGAAGATATTTGAATTTGGAAACCGTTAATGCAAAGCTACAACATAAATGTTGCCATGATCATCATTGCTGTGGTAAGACAATTATGTATGTACAGTAACGCTTCATAACTGCTCCAAATAAGCTTTTGTATGAAAGGGAATTTCGCTCATTAAATAAATTCGCAGTGCTGATTTTGAAATTGGTAAGAGTAATTATCATAGTTTGGTTGCTGTTTCCTTACAACTGTTGCGTCTACTTGGCCGATGGGTTAACAATGTTGCCTTATAAACACTCTTGCCTCTCACCGCTGAGGGTTCGAATCCTATTGGGAGCTCGGCTTGTAAGTGAGGAAGTGTTGATATTTACGGATGGAGAGAGTTGTACAGTACCATAGGCGTAGGCATAGGCGTAGGATCCCCCACCAAGTACTTTTTAGCTCTACTGGCCTTGCCAGGAGGCTTATGCGATCACTTTTCGTCCGTCTGTCTGTTAGCAATTTTATAAAATCAACATCTGAAACCGCTTGAAGGATTTTGATGAAACTTTATCATAATGTTACTTTGGAGGGCCCCTCTCTGATTTGTGTTTTTCGCAGCCGCCATTCACCCAAGATGGCCGCCATCAAATTTAAGAAAATTTCAAACGACATCTCCTCCGAAACCACTTATTCC